>NQLW01000054.1:369054-405203 GCA_002312845.1 Kalanchoe fedtschenkoi
CCCCGTGGTTCGTTCCTTGGGCTCCAAAAATGCTCTGGTGCTTGGGACTAGTGGATATTGGTTATTCATTGCTGCTAATTTGATCCCCTCATGGTAATTGCTGCATGTGACTTCTTTCATCTGAGGATGGGAAAATCTGAGTGTTATGTTATATGGAGCATATTTCTACAGCTTGAGAGTGTTTGATTTGCTTTGTCTAGAAAGCGCCTAGTATGTTCAATCTAATAATACACAAATATTGATACCACAAAATGGACCTGTAAATTTGTGCCATTACTTGAAATGATAGAGTGGAGATTTGTACAGCCACATGCTCACGTTAGTAGAACTTTGATTTGTGCATATTTCAAAAAATTATAAACATGCATGCTTAATTGCTTGTGAATATAGGTAACATAGTCAGTCTCAGATATGGGCAGTAAGATGATAGTTTCCATTTTGTAGGTACACAATGATTCCAGCATCTTTGTACTTGGGGTTCTCTGCGTCAATCATATGGGTTGGCCAGGTGCGGAAAAAATGTTTTTCTTGTGTAGAAAATTATAATCCAAGTCTGACATTGTTTCCTATCAGGGAACTTATTTGACAGCAACTGCACGGAGCCATGCAGTGGAGAATGGTTTGCATGAAGGAACAGTTATTGGCGACTTCAATGGAGAATTTTGGGGAATGTTTGCCAGTCACCAGGTGTAACATCTAATAGACAAATACGTACAGTCGGAGGTTATTCAGTTACTTATAACTACTTATTGCTGCTACAGCGTTCGTCACTGATTCATTTTGTCCAATTTTTTGCAGCTTATAGGAAATCTTATTTCACTTGCTCTACTAAAAGATGGCACGGTAGGTTCTGTAATGCTCACATTATCCTTCTCTTTGCATGTATATAAAGACCTATAGGTACATCGACCAAAGTTGAGTCGTTATTATTCAAAAGTTACTTTCTGCCAAGTTTGCAGTTTCACATCTAGTCATGTTGATTTGCTGAATCATTGCACCAATTGTCAGGGAGGGAGTACCAGTGGTACCACATTGTTGTTTGTTGTGTTCCTCTGCAGTATGACACTAGGTACCATACTGATGTGTTTCTTGCAAAAAAAGCACGGTAAACTCGAGAAGGAAATTCCGCTTGCCTCTGTTAGTTTCTGCACCTCCGTTGTCTCTCTATGGAAGTCAGTGATCACCCCTTTATTTGATGTTCGGATGATCTTAGTTATCCCTCTAATTACATATTCCGGCTTGCAACAAGCATTTGTATGGTCAGTACCTAGTATCTATTCAATCCCCATTTAAGTTGTTAATTGCTCCAGTCCAGATTGATTGTGCATACTGGTTGTCTTGAATGTGCTTCATTAAGCAGAATATATTTTTCTCATCACAGGGCTGAATTCACAAAGTATATAATAACTCCTACTCTGGGTGTCTCTGGCGTGGGTGGTGCAATGGCAGTGTATGGGGCTTTTGATGCTATAGTAAGTAAGATATAATTAATGTAGAACTGAGCCTTCTAGTATCATGTATTCAAAATTCATTTTAACGAAGAAGCAGGTTATAGTTGTTGAGATGGAAACTTTACTATGCATATATTTTGATGAGAAAAGCTTAATATGCGGAAAGTTTACTTAGAGAAATCAAAAGCAAAGATGCTTTGTATACCTCTTAATTGATTACTAGTTTACTACTCATGTTGAGGCAGAACTGACAATGAATCTGGTGGTATATTAGTAACCGGTTGAAGACAATGTAGTTTGAAGTGTCAGTAATGGACACCTAAATTGTGTTTATTTGTAATGCTGAAACATCGATGAGAACTATTATCGTCTTCAGTATGCTCTGAGAATTGTGGCAAATAATATTGAGTTATAGTCGGAGAGTAAATAAAATTAAGATTCTTCATCGTTTAACTTCATTAAATTTCTGATTTGTACTGTATTTGTGACAGAGTTCAGTGGCTGCTGGCCGACTTACATCTAGTTTACGATCGGTCACCTGGATTGTCTCTGCAGGAGTATTTATTCAGAGCATTGTATTTATATGGCTTCTTCTCAAATACAGGTCAGTTTTTCTGCTGGCTGCGTCTTATCTGATTTATTGAAACTGATCTTAGATGTCTCACTTGCTTCACATGCTCTGTGGGATAAGTTGTGATAGAATGCCTAGTCCGGTCATCTTTGAGATGAGTGGTTTTAAGGAAATAAATAACTAAGAATAGGTATGGTAATGGACACTGTTTTGAATAACTCATTTCATTTCTCGTCTTCCAGTCCGGCAAGTGGAATCCAAGGTATTTTGTATCCTCTCCTGATGGCGGCTTTGTTGGGTGCTGGGGATGGAGTGCTCATGACACAGCTAAATGCTCTAATCGGGATGCTTTTCAAGCATGACATGGTATTAACACGTCCGGCATTACTTGCTGAGATGGGGGAGCGCGGCATTCGTCTAACATGACTTTCTTATAATCTTTTACTTTACAGGAAGGTGCGTTTGCACAACTCAAAGTGTGGCAGAGCGCATCAATTGCCTTGGTATTCTTCGTAAGCCCTTACATTACGCTGCAGAGCATGTTGCTGGTGATGGTTGCAGCCCTCGTCATTTCTGTTGTCTCCTTCATGTATCTGACTGTTTGTGTGGCAAAAGCTTTTTCCTCCACTGCCATATAATGTGATGTAGTCGATTGTAGCTAGTAGTTTTTTGCCTCACCTGCTACGCAACTTTGTCGAAGTGTACCTTCCCTTCCTTGTACCACACCAAGTATGTGTTTGATTTCACTTCTATTATCATCAAGTCTTCTATATATAAAAGGGAATAAGCCTCTTTTGATTTTCTCTAACTATCTTTTTATTCCCTTTAGGCAGCCTCCACACTTCTATGTAAGTATGGTGGATGTGCATATGCGCGTTTCATATATGAAAATCAAAATATATCTTGATTGGCAGCTGTAGTATGATCAAACTTCATGTTTGCTGACAACTTGTTTTTCTGTAGGCTGTGTTTGGTTTAGAAAAAAATTGGTCGAAAATTTACAAATTTCATGTTTGGTTTAGATGAAAAATAAGAAGGAAAGAAAATTAAGTAGAAAATTCAGTGGAAAATGTTATTCTAATTTTTAGTCTACAAATATGATATAATCAAATTCAATGTATATGAAATGAATAACTAGTTATTATATCAAGTTCAATGTATCCGATCAAGTTCAATGTATTTGACTAGATTCTTCAATTAAGTATAATGTATCCGACGAGGTTGAAGATACAAATATGATATAATATTTTCTTATACATTTTTCGTGAAACTTTGCATGATAATAGAAAATGAAATGAAATCTCTATTATTTTCCTGGACATTTTCTATAGCAAACCAAATAAAGATAAAATTCGGGGCAATCCTTCAAGAATTTCATTTTCTTCTCATTTTCCACCAAATTTTTCTTTCCACCAAATTTCTCCTAAACCATGCACACCCTTAAAGAAATCAATTTTATTGATTTGTGTTTGGCATAAGCCCCAAAAAAGATTTTAATTCAAAAAAAATTAGTCTATTGAGTGGGAGAACTTCTTAAACTTAAATATCATTGTACAAGATGTGGGATTGTAACAATTTGGGTGACATTAAACAACATGTAAAAATGGGTAGCATCAATATGTACATTGCATGTTGCAACCCACAAGGCATTACTATTACCCACCTATTGTCATCTACAAGAAACATGAAGCTCTTAAGGTACTGGCTTTCTTGCAATCGTGGGCAGCCGGTCCTGACATTTGAGGGTCTTGGACGAGATAAAAGAAAGGCCAACAATGTGTAAAAATATTATCAACCCATTTTTTTATGATTGATCTAAATAAAGAGACCTAAAATAAATCTACCTTATCAAATTTATCTTCTTATGTTATGTTTGGTAAAGGAAAAATCTGAAAAAAAGGGAAGGATTCTTTTGTATGGTTGACGGAAAGTTGAGGGAAAGTTAATTAGATGGAAATTGTGAAGAAAAATTTATCATAATAAAGATTGTTTTAACACTTTTCTCATATTTTCTCCCTCTAACCAAACAAAGAAATGAGATGAAATCCATGAGGAATTCACTATTCCTCTCATCATCCATTCCTCATCATTTTCCTTAAACCAAACACAACATTATTATTTTATGAATCACATAATAATGATTTGAGTGAGTCACCTAATTCATGAAAAATGTTGAATGTAATATTGATTTGGTGATTGAGTTTGAGTTATATGTCTTTTCTCTAAAAGAAAATAAGGCATAAATTATATTTTAAAAACAAAGGTCATATGTCGTATCACCAAAACAAATTGCTTTTGAAAGTAATGTATTTTTTCTTTTAAAATCACGCGGAGATTAAATTCTCTCGTAATTTTACTTTCGTAGAGTTTCAAAGTAATTAATGGATTTCCCAATTGACATACTTCTTGTAAGTCATCAAGGTGCTACAACTCATCTATGTATTACACCAGTGACATGGTTTGGAAAGTATGTGTCAGTCTCCAAATCCTGATAAAGTCTCGTATTGTTTTAAATTCACCTTATTCTTAGGAGAAAAATTGCACATGCTAACAATCCTTAATTATTATTTTTAAATCCTTAATTTTTAATGTGCAAAGTCCTTCGATGATTTATGTTTCCTGTCATGGTACATGGCAGTGAAAGTTTGGTTATTTGATCGAAGACGGCACGTCGTGAAGCTTTCCCTTATATTTATTTCCTTATTGATAAAGTGTGTTGTTGGAATTCCTAGAGTTGATGACTACGGACATCACTGCACAAACGTGTTCACTAGAGCACTTATAGAAGCTTTACTTTCTGATGAGCATTAGCCACCATATCATTCCTCATCTTGGGCAATATAAGTTTTGGAAATTGTTGTACTGTAGTGAATATGTGTTTTGCATTGTACATATTTGTATATACGTGAATTTTTGATAGTGCATATGGATTAAGTGAACAAATGTTAATCATTATAATTATTTAATTTTTTATTGATCCACTATATTCACCATCATTATACATTTTTTTTTTCAAATTTTAGAAATTACTGATTTTTTTGGTATTCACTATGGGTTTGTGCAAATTTTTTGACAGTGAACATGTATTTTGCAATGTACATAGCGGGTGGGTTTTCGACAGTGAACATGTTCACTGCCACAATCAAAAAACGTTCGTACAAACTCGAAAAAAAAACTCATAGTGAATTTTTTTATTAATCCACTATGTTCACCATCATTATATTTTTTGTTCAGTTTTTGAAAATTATTGAATTGTTGGTATTCATTATGGGTATGTGTAAATTTTTTGACAGTGAACATGTATTTTGCAATGCATAGAGTGGGTGGACTTTCAACAGTGAACATGTTGACTATCACAATACAAAATATTCGTACAAACTCTGAAAAAAAATGTTCACTACTTAAAACTAAAAAAAATATTCACTATCAATTCATTATTTTTTAAAAAAAATTATTAAATGTACATTGTAAAGTTCAAAAATGTTCACTATTCGAAATCCACAAAATCCCTCAAATTAGTAAATAAATTGACTAAAAAAATTCGGTAAATTAAAAGTAAAAAATAGGAAGCATATTCATATAATTTAGATGAATTAATAAATTCAAAAAAGGGAATCACATAATTAATAAAGCATAATAAGTAAACTCAAAAAGAGAAATTATATAATTAAAAAACGATTGGTCCAGAATTGTCCACAAGGTTGTCAATTTAAGGAGGTTCTCAACGAATCATTCCCATATATATATATATATATATATATATATATATATATATATATAGGGAGTGGATCAAATGAAACCGATTTGAATATGTAAACTGTGAACTATTTATATCCTTTGATCTTTAATAATCCAACGATCAAATTTAAAAGTGTTTTTATTATTTAAAATCTTATTTATATATTATTTCCTTAATTGTAGCATCCAACATTATCTTATTTATGGACCTGATTTCTCGGTCAACAACATTTAATTTTATATAGTCACAACATTTAATTTCCTTCATTGGTTGAATGTGATGACGGTCTGTGCGATGCTTCAACTTGCGCCGCTCGAAGAGGAGAAGGAAGCTGGTGGGGATTTCGTGTTGGTGCACATCTGGGTTTCTGGGTCGTTGGTGCACATCTGTGGTTTGATTTTCAATTGGTGCACATTTTGGGTTTCTAAGTTATTGCGGGGTTTGGTAATGGTGCACGTCCCAATTTAAAGTTTTTAAATAGTTTCTTAATGGTTCACGTCTTTATTTCAAAATTCTATTTTTATTTTTAGTGGTGTACACCTGAGTTGTATGGTTTATATATTAAAAGAGGCCTAAAATTACAGTGCACGATTTTTTGAATGAAATACGTATGTGCACTATACGTGTAATTTACATATTGAATATGCACATTTTAAATGATAATGCACGCATTGAATTTACATACTACTAAAAATGTGCACCACACATATATCTTCAGTGCATAGTGATTGTGCACTAAAAGATTTAAAAATCCAAATATTTGAAGCATGAAAAAATGCACATGTGCACCATCATATCTGAATGACCCAATGATTTTATGATAAAAGACGAAATGGATAAAAAAATAAACGTAATTGCAGGAGGATAAAAGATTTCCTCATAAATAGGAGATCGGTTAATAAATGAGATAGACATTAAAAACCTAAGTAATAAATTTCTATATAATCTAACTCATTAGATGCATCACAAATGTAAGGCTCAGATTAGTTCACAGTTTACATATTCATATTGGTTTTCACCAGATTCGCCCCCTATATATATATATATAGAATTTGATCAGTTGTGAACATTTCGTTTGAGAATAAATTATGAACGATTATGCACCAATCTCAAATCAGATATGTCTTATTACACGATTATGCAGAACGACGTTTGATTATCAAAAGACGTCATTTTCTTTATATGTGCAAAACGATATAATTTATTTTGATAACCGAACGACGTAATTTTTGCACACAAATCTAAATCTTATAATAATACTAGTTTATGATTGTAATGATGAATTTTAATTTAGAAAATCAGTCCAATGTTTTGTCATCGCACCCTTTTTGGAAATCGAGATAGTTCTGACCGCAATTGGGTAAGCGGTGGTAGTTCAGAGCTCCTTTTGAGTTTTTCTCCTAAAAAATATTCTTAACAAGAACGTATGATTTGTGCAGGGGTGTAGGAAATTCGGTCCGGATTGGAAAATGATCCAAAACTGGACCGGAATGGACCGAATTGGTTTTGAACGGATATATATATATATATTAAAACAATTCTATTATGTATTTTATATCAAAAATATAAATTGTAAGATGGAGGAAGATGATTAATTTGATTTTGTAAGAGATAATAAACTATAACTTTGAACTTTTGAATAAAAACTATTCTTAAAAAGAACGTGACATTTACGTATAGGGGTGTGCAAAATTCGGTCCAGATCAGAAAATGATATGGAACCAGATCGGAATGGACCGAATTGGTTTGAATCGGTGGATTCCTGTCTGATCTTTGGTCCATTACTTTGTGGAATTCTGATTTCTAATCTGGTCCGGTCTAAAATTCAAAAATTCTGATCCGGATCACCAGTTTGACAATTTTCAAGTAAACTTTAATTGTTTTATTGTAATACTTATATATATATATATACATATATATATATGTCTCATTTTATATACAATAAATTATTATTCTAATAAAAGTTAATTATTTTTGTTAATCCGTCCTACCAGTCTGGTACAAATTTGGTATTTTTTGGTTCGATCCGATATAGACTGATTCAAATCTAGTCCTCTTTGATTCTAAAGATTTATCCATTCTGATTCTGATCTAGATCGATTTCACTTCAGCCCAATTTTAGACCGATGAATACCCCTACAATATAGTATTGTCATATGTTCATAAATAAATTGTTCATGTCCTGAGAATAAAATATAGTGTTAAAGTTATGATTTTCCTCTGTAAGTGATTTAGCGATGTGTCCTGCACATACGATCTCTTTAATCTTTTATTTGTCATTTAATAAAAATTTATTTATTTATTTTTGTTCAATACTTAATAATTTTAATATATATTTAATGCCCATATCTATATTAAAAAATAAACATTATTTTAATCTATATAAAATCATTCTAAACTAATAATAATCCAATAAATTTTACGTTTTATCTGAAATTCACAAACAAAAAATTTACAAGCATTCACGTTTTATGCGAAAGAATTTATTGAGCCCTAAATTCGAGAAGCCTCAAGAGAAGTCGTTATACTCTCTCTATCTTATTTTACTTGTTACTTAACTGAATTTTGTTTTTTATATTTTTATTTGTCACTTAATATTTTTCAATGCTTATTTAATATCTACAACTATCTTAAAAAAACCAAACAGTAATGATTTCATTATTGTAATAAAAAAGTAATTCTACACTAGTAATAATAATCAAATCTATCTTTTACGCAAAATTTTAAAAATATACATTAAATTTTTATTTATTGAATTTTTGCAACCGCCAACATTAATATGATGTTAATTTATTTAATTTAACTTTAAACTACATATATATGTGGAGGAAGGAGTAAGTATTTTATTTATTTTGAGCACAAACAAAGTCAAATTTGCAACAAAGTAATCTACTAATTCCCGTCAGCCATCGAGGAATGACCAATCGCTAAAACGTTTTATCTGTCCACGTGGCTAGTGTTCATTGGCTAAAATGATAGACACGCTCTTAATAGGTAGGCACGCGACCAGTGGATCAAAATCCTCGACAAGGGGGCACCGCATAAAGAGGGTTGGGTCTCAGCGAATTTTCTTTCATGACACATCGCAAAATCGAATTTCTCGCAAGGTCGCCCGAATTAAGAGATCTCTAGATCGCCTCCGCTTCTTCCGATTTCGCCTCCGCTGAACGTCGGCAGAGAAAATGGTACTCGAAGTCTTCTTTTAGGGTTTGACATGTGTTCGATTTTTGAGAAAATGTTTGTCAATTTGGGTGGACTTGCTTTGATACTGAGCTGACAGGTCTTTGATCTGGTCATAATTGTGATTAGCTGCATGATCTGTTCTCGATCTGAGGATATGTGTTGAATTTTAGGTCTATTAACTTTTGATTTAGGATTTGGCTTGGGATTATTCGTTCCACTGCGGATCTGAAACAACTTTCCCATTTAGGATTTGTCGTTCGATTATTTGTTCTACCACAGATCTGAATTTTTTTTCACTTATATTTGAGCTTATACATCTCCAGTTGATTACTAAGCTTAGCTGTAAACTTGTATTGATAAACTCTAGTTTGTATATGATTTTAATATGATGTAAAAATGTGGTACAGGCTGAGTTTGAATATATGTTGCTTTGTAGCAGTAGGACTATTTAGTGTGGAACACATGGCTTAACCATGTTGTTGTTTTTTTTAATGTTTTAATGAGAAGAAGCAGTTGGTGAATTTAGCTGATCATGCGGAAATGTAGGGGAAAGAAAATATTAACGGACCCTATTCTACCTTGTCCCGGTTCGCATTGATATAGGGTCTTGAGTTTCGTTCATTTTATGAGCGCTTCTTACATATGGCCTCATGTAATTCTTATTTCTCCAATAAATGAGTATGCATTAGCTGCGCAATGTACAACACCTGTGAGCGGGGAACAAAGTAGGTTGTATCGAGACCTTGTGTTAGGCCATGTTTACCTTCCTCTTTGCTGGGTTCACTAAGCTGACTCTTTCTAAAATGATTACCTTTTGCCTTTCAAATCTGATTTTTTTAGTATTTTATAATGATATTTTATGTTTTTTTTATTTATTGTTTGCAGGCTAACGCGGCATCTGGTATGGCTGTCAATGATGACTGCAAGTTGAAGTTCCTGGAGCTCAAGGCGAAAAGAACATACCGTTTCATTGTATACAAAATTGAAGAGAAGTCGAAGGAAGTTATTGTTGAAAAGCTTGGTGAGCCAGCACAGACCTATGAGGATTTTACTGCCAGTCTTCCTGAGAATGAGTGCCGCTATGCTGTGTTTGATTATGATTTTATGACCCAAGAGAACACCCCAAAAAGCAGGATATTCTTCATTGCATGGTTTGTTGGATCTTATCGTATTCTTTTTTATTTTTACCTGCTGTCTTGACTCTGATTTACTTCTCCTTATGCATATTTGATATTTGTTTAGGTCTCCTGACACCTCAAGAGTCAGAAACAAGATGATTTATGCGAGCTCCAAAGACCGCTTTAAGAGGGAACTCGATGGGATTCAGGTCGAGTTGCAAGCAACCGATCCAACTGAAATGAGCCTAGACGTTTTCAACAGCCGTGTACTGTGAACACAAACTTTGACCTTGTGGATTGGGCTGCTCTCTGTTCGAACTCCCTCGCCCGAGTGAAATGTTCATATTTAAATGAATGTTGAAGTTGCCAAAGACATGATATTCAGGCTCTCATTTCCAAGGTCCACATCTCTCGGGCTTCTATTAATCAAACTCATCAAATTATGCATCGGTTTTTGGTATAACTGGATTTGCTGCTTTAGATCTTGTCTCTCATTTTGTATGGCATCTTAATCTGATATTCACCCGGCTGTTTGGGGAGGGGTAGATATCTGTTTTTATCTGTCCTTTCTATTCACTTTTGGTTTGTGCCCATGCACTTGTTTTTTTCCTGTCCCTATCGTGATTATTGGTATATGGCTTTTATCTTAGTGGTCTCCCATGCTCATTGCTGTTTTCATTTTTAAGCAAGTTAATCATATGGAAGAAGTCTTTTCAACTCAGTATAGTTTAGTTATGGTTTCCCCATGTGGGTCTATCAACTCAGTATAGTTATGTTATGGTTTGTGTATGTGATCTATCAGTTTTGCATTCTCCGATGTTACAGTGAGTGCCTCCTTAGACCTACTGCATTGTCAGTCACAACGTAAGATTCTCTTGTTGTGGTGTTAAGGCTGTGTTTGGTTTAGGGAAAATTTGACGGAAAGAAAAATTTGATGAAAATTAATAAAATTCATTGTTTGGTTTAGGTGGAAAATAAGAGGGAAAGAAAATTAGGTGGAAAACTGGATGAAAAATATGATTCTTATACCAAACAAATCAATCCAATCAAACTCAATGTATCTCAAGCAAATAATTATTTTTTGAATTAATTCAATGTATTTCATCTAGTTCAATGTATAAAGTTATGAAAGATTGATATTTTTTTACATATTTTTCATAAAAATTTTCATGATCATAGAAAATGAAATAAATTCCAAACAATTTTCCTTGACATTTTTATAATGAAACTAAACAAGGAAAAAAAGATTCCATTTTCTTTCAATTTTTTCTCAAATTTTTTTTCCACCAAATTTTTCTTTAATCTATAAGAGTCTAAGACTGTGTTTAGTTTAAGGAAAATTGGGTGGAAAGGAAAGTTTGAGGGAAACTAAAGAAGGAAAAAAAGATTCCATTTTCTTTTAATTTTTTCTCAAATTTTTTTTCCACCAAATTTTTCTTTAACCTATAAGAGTCTAAGACTGTGTTTAGTTTAAAGAAAATTAGGTGGAAAGGAAAGTTTGAGGGAAAATTGAAAGGAAATGGAATCCTTGAAGAATTCAATCTAATTTTTCTTTGTTTGGTTTCATAAAGAAAATGTCAAGGAAAATTGTTGGGAATACATTTCATTTTCCATAATCATGGAAAGTTATATGAAAAATAGATAGAAAAATATCAATATTTCATCATTTCATACATTGAATTTGATAAAATACATTGAATTTTTCAAAAAATAATTATTTGTTTAAGATACATTGAACTTGTTTAATATATCTAGAATCATAATTTTCATCCAATTTTTCATGTAATTTTCTTTCTCTCCTATTTTCCATCTAAACCAAACAATGAATTTTATTAATTTTTCATCAAATTTTCCTTTCCGCCAAATTTTTCCTAAATCAAACACAGCCTAAAGGAAGATGGAATAAATGTTAGATTCGTGCATTACATGTTCCTCTCCATATATCTCAGGCTCATCATTATTAGCAACTTCTGGACAAGATGAGTTGGCCAGTTGTTGCAAGAATGTGCAGTTCTAACTCAAACATGAACTTGAAAATGTCTTCTTGATGCTCATGTCAATTTGTTAACTCTCGATCTTTTCCTTCGAAGGTTCGTAGACATATAGCAGCACATTCATCTTCTCCCGTTTTGTTTTCAGTAATGATGAAAACCATATAGAAACTTAAAGATTATAAATTTTCTGAACGAGAGGTGCCAACGGAATCTGCTTCTCATCCAACAGAAGAAACAGAGGTTCCCACCTCCATAGCTTGCTTAACTTCATTTTACATGTCACTTAACCAAATTTTTTTCGTTCACTTTTCCTTATCACTTAACAATTTTCGATGCATATTTAATATCAACAACTATCTTAAAACATCAATAATTAATAACTTCTTTATTATAATCCATAAAAAAATTATTCATCACCGGTAATAATCTATCAATTTTATTTTTTGCATGAATTTTTTAAAAAAAAACACCACTCACTCATTAATTTTGTTACCGCTAGCATTAACTTCATTTTAATCTACTCAAATTAACCTTAAACACGACATATATTAGAGGACGGAGGGAGTAACTAGTACACGCCGTCTCCGCCGATCCCATCCTCACTGCCTGCTCCGGCGGTATGATTTTTTTCCCTACCTCATCACCCTCACGGAGGAGCGTCGCCATCTCGAGCGCGCCTGGCATTGACTCATTCTCACTTCCTTTTGTCTTCGGGTAACGCACACACTTTGATTCATCACCTGCCACGTACCAACCATTCCGACATTGTGAGAAGAATATCATTCATATTTCGATTTTTTATCAAATTAGATTTTTTCGCTTTATTCTATATCATGTCTGAATCCTGTTTGCTTTGTTTTTCATACTGATCTTTATGCTGTTCGCAACTGCGAAAAGCTCCATGTGATTTTTACACTTTGTAACTGCGAAAATTATAGAGATTTTCGTAGGTCCCAACTATGAAAAATCATATGTCCACGACAATTAAATGGACAATGACGTGAAATATTTTTAGGATTTCAATTTTCACTGTTCGTAACAGTAAAAATCTCTAATATTTTCGCACTTTGTAACTGTGAAAATCACATTTTTTGCGGTTGCGAACAGCGAAAATAATGAGGATTTTCGCAGTTCTGAACATTGAAAAAATCAATATGGAAAACAAATCAAGTAGAGTTCAGACATGATAGAGAATGAAGTAAAAAAGTCACATTTGTGAAAATAAATCTATTTCATATTCAGCTTCAGCTACTTCTTTTGAAAGTAGAGTGAAAAGTGATGTTTTGACAGGCTAACATTTTTTTGCCTCATGTTTTACTACAGCAGGCATCTTTTGTTTTTGTCATTTACTGTCACTGCCCATATCTGGTATTTTTTAGTTCAGCTAGTATGGATTCTAGAATTGGCAATACGTATAATTGTTGATCCCTTGTTTGAAAAGTGCAAAGAAACAGAGATAGAAGATTAGAGGGATTTTGTTCTCCAATTATTGTATCATCACTTTTGTTCATTAGTTAACTCTTGTTTTATTTTCCTCGAGTTTTGGTTTCTTTATTGAGGTGTAGGAAGCTGGCTATGTTAAAAGGAACAATTTAGCTATTTTAGGTACACAAGTTTATTTACTACTCTTGCATCCTGTGAAAGTATTAAGCCATCATTTGTGTCATACCAAAGTTAAATTTCATGGAAACTCGTGTTTGGTTTAGGGAAAACTTGAGGGAAAATGATAAGGAATCCATTGTTTGGTTTAGGAAAAATTCGGGACGGAAAATTAAATAGAAAGTTAGATGAAAAATTTGAAAGAAAATTTGTTTAGTTTAAAGAATGTTTTAGTTCTTTCTATAAAATTTTCCACTCCAAACCAAACAAGTGAAAAATAAAATGAATTTTTTAAAGGATTCATTTTCGCTCGTATTTTCTTTTCCTTCTAACTTTCTTCAAACCAAACACGGCCTAAACCTCGGGAACGAGGAGACGGGATGTTGTTTAAAAGAAAGAAACAGTTTTCAGGGATGTCGGTAGTTTGCCACTGAAAATGAGGAGGTAGTGAAAATGAAAACTCTGACACGGCGGGTTCTCACTTGTTTCTTTGATCTCTTTGTTAGCTTGTGTAATGAAAGAAATATGAAATAAGGAGACCTGATAGACAGTTTTACTGATAGCAGAAGTGATATATTACTTGGTCATGCGCTAAAATTCGAGGATGCTACCATCATCAGTTAGCACTGTTCGCACTTGGCAGTGTTTATTTTTTCTTTTGTTAGTGTTTACTTAAGATTCATACTGGTAGACCCCACTAACCCCAAATGGCTTCAGATAGGGGTGTTCATCGGTCCAAAATCGAACCAGACCGGAGCCGGTTTGGACCGAAATTGAAATCGATAAATGGTAAGGGCCGAAGACCGGATCGGATTTGAATCGGGCTGGATCGGACCGGACCGAAAAATACCGGTTTGGACCGGAATCATAAAATATTAATTAAATTTTAATAGAATAAGTATAAGTATTTTAATAAAAATTAATTTTTTTATAAAAAATTACCAAACCGGTCCGGACCAGATTTTTCTGAATTTGGACTGGACCGGACCGGAAACCAGAATCCCAAAAACTGATGGACCAAAGATCGGTCCATTCCGGTCCGATTCCAACTCATTTTTAGATCGGTCCGGTCCGGTTCGGTCCATTCCGGTCCGATTCCAACTCATTTTTAGACCGGTCCGGTCCGGTTCGGTCCATTCCGGTCCGATTCCAACTCATTTTTAGACCGGTCCGGTCCGGTTCGGTCCATTCCGGTCCGATTCCAACTCATTTTTCAGTCCTGACTGAATTTCGAACACCCCTAGCTTCAGAGTGGTTTCAATGGCTAAGAGTAATAGATCACCTGTGTTTTGATCATTGACTTATCTTGTTCTACTTTTCCTTCAAAATACTAACATTAAGATACCTGTTAATTGCTCACAGCTCTTACCTACCCTCTAGCATAATTATTGTAATTTTTTGTCAACAAGCTGCCTTCGTAGTCTTAATTCCATAGTTAACTTTTTTCTACTTTTAACTAAAACAACAACACTAACCAAATGGATGGTGTTACAGAATGGCATGGTATTCTGGCTCCTTATAGTTTCATTAATTATGCAACTGCAGTTATGTTATTAATATGATGGTTTCAATAGTTTATTAACAGTGGAAGTTTCAGAAATAATGTTCTAATTAAAAATAGAGTAAAAATGAACTTTGGTATATCTTGCTCCTCACACCAGGCAAACTAATGCACCTTTATCTGCTCGCAGGATTTTCATATGAATGACTTTTGGAGCCCTTTTTCATTTTATGTACAGCTTGTAATCAGTTCATATATTCTGGGATATAAATACTCACTGGCTACTGCTTGTTGAAGTGTAATTGCACAAAGCCAAAATGCAAGTCTGTTATGGGTCCTCAAGTTCTGAATTTGTTGGCTCAATAAAGTGTAAATTACTTATTCCTCCGTTGCAAAATGATAACGTTTCAAGTTCTTGTTCATTTGCTACTACTGTTTGAAAATCCAAATGTTTATCTGGGAGCATCTGCCAAACAGAACTATCTATAAACATGCGCCTGTTGAAACAGGGAATCTGAGATCAGCTACTAACAAGTTTGAGTTTTTATGCCTAGTTTCGAAACTGTAGAAACATTTCAGAAGAAAAGGTACAAACATCTACGTTTTCCATGTTCCGGACGAAGTTGTACCACCTATAGGTTGTTTCGTCTAATCATGGAATATACATGTCAACCCACAGGATGATAGCTTTGAGATTGGATCACTCGTCAAAATGTGAGACATGTCTGCTTGATAGATATAAAGCTTACGGATTTCCAGCGTCTTTCGAAGGTCCTTGTCCTTGCAAAGCTATGCAACGACGATGAGACAATTTTTGGCGCTTTTCGGTCAGTCTTGGCTTGAGCTACAAAGAATATAAAACAGATAACAAATGAGAGGGAATTCTTAGGCTGGTTACATTTAAACCATGCCGCCAGTGTCTGTATTCCAAACAAAACTGCTTCGTAGTATGCAGGCCGGCTAAATAATAAATTAGGAAACCAAAAATAGGAATGTTGGGGTGAAGATTAGTGTGGAACAGTTGACACGCAGTGAGTGGTGACACCAGCTACTTTTCATAAACCTATCTTCTATACTGGATAAATCTTCATGCAATTCTGTACATGGATCCACTTAATTTATAATATTTTTATATTTTTTTCATATTATATTCATTATCAAATTTCTACGGTTCATATAACAGATATAATTGTTATTTTAATAATTAATGATAGACTTAAACACCATTTTTAATTTTAAAACGCCGTAAAAGCCCGACCCAATTTAATTTTAAAAAACCTAATCAACCTATTGCGTTTGTAACTTACAAACGCCGTATAAAGTGCATCTGATAGTCTTATACAGCGTTTTTAATCATAAAACGCCGTATAAAGTTTAGGTTTTATACGACGTTTTATATCTACAAACGCCGTATATTGTACATGAAGCGCATCATCTGCGTGAAGCGGTATCATGTCAGAGGAGCATAAACGGTCAAACACAATGGAGCTTCATGCCAGGTAAGCTCCATACTCTGACATAAACCTCTCCCATGAACCTCTGTTAAAGATGCCCTTATAGTCCTTCGTAACATTGCATGGTCAATCATTGAAGAAACCCAGACATGTATGTCCGTCGTGTCTACATAAAATGTATAAAAAGACCTAATGGTTTATCTCAAATGCCTTTAAATCTTTTATTTAGAAAAGGTCTCGAGAAAAAGAGTCCCAGGGGGGCCAATTTTATCTGTTCCAGTATAAAAAGCATAAGACAGCCACTTACACATACCATTTGAATATATTTCAATTGTTTCATCACTTCATCTGTCTCCAACTCCTGAAAGAAATTATAGGGAAGTACCATAAGTAATTACGAAACAAAGTTTCAAAAGAACAGAGGGAATAAAGGAAGAGGCAATAAAGTGAAGAGGCAATAAAGACACTATCGTATATGGACCATAATAGCGAAAGACCCTAAAAAAGGACGTCCAGGGTGCAAGGATTACTGAAATGAAATATGTATGCCTGACCAGAAAATTAAGAACACAAACAGTCTTCTTCGAGGCGCTTAGCAATTTTCTCATCCCGCTTTAGCAAGTGTTAAAAATGCTTTGGACAGGTATATGTAGTATGAATGAAACAAAACAGAAAACAAGCGTCTAATGAACAGACAACTAAGACAGATTCAGGGGTCTGATTAACAAATAGCCAGTTGCATGCAAAGCTGAGTTGAGTGAAAAACAGCCAATGTGATCTAAATGTAGTTATCGACCTGGGGAGCTGCACAATCCGCATGGTATGGATCCCAAAGCACCGCACTAAAACAATCCCAGTCTTCACTTTGAACTTTACCGAGAGGGGCCCTGAGGACCAAAAGTGTGACATTTCATTGCCTTATCAAAGTCAATCAGCAAAGACGCCTTTAACATCATAGGCTCCCTAATCAAGTGAATGGCAGGCATGATGGAATTTACAGTTCACAAAGAAAACCTCGCATGGTGAAAGTCTAGCTCTAACATGAGCACGCATGATATTGAACATAAAGATAACATAACACCATATAATCCTATAAGATAATATATACACCAAAGCAAGGCATCAAAACTTTATGCAGAAATAAGTGTATTAAGTATTAACTCAAAATATAAGAAAGACTCTGAGCTGGAGATGGATCCAAATTCATTTCGACCATAAAAGTCAATTTTTCTAAATAAAGCTTCCTATAACTCAAATGCACTAAGAATTGTATAGTAACTTGGGATTGTACTCAAAATGAATTTCTCAAATCAACTCTTGATGCATGAATAAAGTAAGGGAAAATTAAAATAGGGGGTGCGTAGGCCTACTATATCCATTACTATCTAATTGTAAAACTTCTGATTTATTTCATTTCCGGGGTCTGGATGGAAGTTAGAAATCTCAATCAAATCAATTTTTTTTCAATTTTCACTAAATTTCCCTCATCTTCTTCTTCCTCTCCCTTCTCACTTAACCCAATCACCACCACCTTTCTACAGCGCCCCAAAACATCAGATCAACCTCTCTGCCTATTTTCCCAATTTCAACTCTCCCTGGAAAATCATCCTCTGATCAACTTTCACATAAAAAATCCTCCAGTCAATTTCCCGACCAACTCCACATGGGCTTTCTTTGTCTGCTACACCGACCTCTTCCTCCAAAAGGTCTTTCTCCACACTCTCTCAATCCTCCGCCTCCCCCACAAGTTCATCTCCTCCACCATCTCAACAACCTCCCACCTTCTTCCCCAACACCCGCCGCATTCATCTCCAGGAACCTCATCCGCGAGACTCCCCGAGGGTAAATTTGCCGACCTACCCAACATGCTCAATCTCTCAGAAAATTGTATTGTCTGCCCGTACAAGTTCAAGCCCGCTCAAGACCAACCCCGCCTCACCAGTCGCCACCACGTTTTTCCACCATAGCTACCTCATATGGAGGATAGACTGCGACAAGCAAACATGCCTGCTCTAACGACGAGATGCTTTGATGCTTGTTTAATATAAATTTTTATTTTTGTTTAATGTACACGCAACCACCAAGAGATTCGAATTTTAAAATTCTGAATTTAAAGGCGAATTTCACCCCAAATCCTGAACCACCAAGCCACACCCCTTGTGGCAATGTTATACGACTTCAACGAGCAGTTTTGGGCCACATTCGGGATCTTCCTATCTGTACGGTGAGTACGGGTCGATCACTGGGTATTAAAGGGTTTCGAATTTGAATCTGTTTTGCTATCATATGCATTAAGAAAGTAATTAGACGGCCGGTAATAGAGTTACCATTTCTACTTGATTGAAGTCATGTGGTGGAACTCGATTGCTGTTAATTAACGTGGCTAACTTTAGATGTGAGATTATCAAGATTGCTGGATCTTCCAAGTAAAACGTTATCTAATCCATTCGGTAATAATCCAGTAACATCTAACTTTATGATACGGATTTAGAAGGGTGGTAGTGCTATGGTAAGTGAGAAGGAAAATTAAGTAGATGTAAAAATAGGAAATTAAATTATGGGTATGATTAAATTTTTAAAAATACATCAAAATCCTAGACAATGAATAAACCAAAAATTCTAAAATGAAGTTTTGAGGATGGTTATTTTTTTTATAAATGGTGATAGTACATAACCTTATTTGTACTTTCCCACCTAAACGATACTAGTCTCATATCTTTCAAATTTGAAGTTCTAATAACCATGCTCCAGTTCAAGAATGAACCAGGGCCATCACTATCACAAAAACTATAAATAGTTTCTAGAAACAATCCAACACAAATATATAATCATCTTATTGAATAAAAATATTACCGGCGCCACTTCCCACAAATAGTTCCATTGATATCTGGTTTTATCCCATGTATAACCTCCCGACATTGAAGCCAATTCCCAATAGGGCTTACTCTGAACGGATTGTGCAAACTCGAGTTCTGAGATAAAGTAATAAATAAGGTTCAATATATTAGGGATAATGCATTACCCATCGGCATACACAACACATAACAGTTAAATCCATGTAGGAGTATAAATATGATGACTTACATGCAATCTTTTAGATTCTGAGAGATCTATTACAAGATGTTCTCCAACCAAATCAGAGTCACTGCAGCAAAGAAAGGTGCGCAAAAGTGTCATTCCTGTTACAGGTTGTACTAAACGAAATTATGCAAATGACAGTGTCACTAAAGTCTACACGCGTTCAAGAATACGTAGCACCAAACGTATGAACTTTAAATTTCAGTAGAATAAAAAAACTGACAAGTTCGTTTACTGTATGGGAGCTTTTGAAAGGAAGCAAATAAACATAAGATAACATGCAAAGATATGATAAGAGCTGTTTATAAGAAACGCAATGCTCTAAAGGTGGCAGAAAAGACAGAATTTTCATCGAATGACAAATTGATTAAGTGCATTTTGCCGTTGTGAAGTCATTTTTCCTCCCACTCCTCATTTCCATCAGTATAATTTTCTTCAATGTTTATCATTTTCATGCTGTCAACTAAGTTTCCAATAATGTTCCATGACATAACGGTTCTTTTCATGAAGTGCATATAAATGACCAAACTTGTGGACATGCAACATATTATGTATTCAAAACACTATAGCATAAGACCTACCTTATACCGGCAGCAGATAAAATGCAGAGAATAAAAGCAGATCCTGAGCCTACTGGATATGCAGCATATTATGTATTCAACAGTATGGGGTCACGAGATAACAACTCTTCTCACTAGAAAAAGACATTGTTTGAAAAGTGGACACTTAAATAACATAGGCTGGTCTGAACAAGAAAACATTGTTGGTATGCTGATATACAAGTTTGTATAAACAACTTATGAATCCAATTTTTACATAACCATCAAGTATAAACTCATTTAAACTAACCTGTAAAACCAAATCATAAAAAGATGCAATCAAAATTGCAAGTTATAAATTTAGTAACTGTTGACAGCACTCATGAAAGTACATGTCATGACATAAGTGATCAACTTATTCCTACAAATTTCTATTAAGATTGCCAACCTACCCACGACCCAGCATTAGTTAAAAGTCAAAATACCATTATTTTCTTATGGATATAATAAAATAACCTGAGGTCTAATACTCCTACGAGCATTAAGCAAGAGCTTAGAAGATAAAAAAGGACAGAAATGGCATGGAACATACCTTGGTTTGGGTCCAGACCATTCAAGAACATCAGCTTGGAAACCCTTTCCAACTCGTATTTCAGTTTTATGAGGTTCAGTATCTAACAACATGATATCTAAATAACTCGAGTCATCATCAAACGTTTCAACTCTGCTACTACATGATGCCCCTTCATTGACCTTCTGTAGCTTTAATAATTTCATCTCCTTCAAGAGTTTCTGTTTCCTTTTCAAGCATGAGTTGCAAAGCCATTCATCAATAGGTATATCATTTATGCGTGGGTAGCAACACCATGCATGAAATGCACTGTCACAATGGTCACAAATCAGCAAGTTTAATGTTGCATCTGAATGACCACAAGTTTTGCAATTTTGACAATCACTTTTACCACTGATACTTTCCCCAATATCAGAAGTTCTGACATTTCCATGACCAAGTAGGCCGTGGCTTCTGAGGAAGGAGACGCAAAAATCCTTTTCTGAAAAATCTTTTTTCACGTTTTCCGTGCCCAACAAATGTGAGTAGCATTCACCGGTGTCATTCCTATTAATGTTTACGGAATCTGCACCTACGTCCAGATTCAACTTAGAAGAGGAGCAAGTATCACTGAACCCAGACAGGCTTATATTCCTTTCTGGGACTTCCTCGGAACCACTAACTTCTAGAGCTTTTGAACTGAACAATGCACTAAGACTTGTCAACGGATCGATATTGTCCACACCAAAGGGCGTGCCGGGTGCTCCAAAAAACAGATTTACAGAGTGCCTCTCAGGAACAGTTTTTTCCTTTCGAGCAGCCACTGAATTGATCTCAGAACTGACAGCTGAATAAAGTCCACCACAACTTTCTTTGTTAATTGATACTTGGCCTGTAGACACCATTTCATATTGTTTTTGAGGTTTCCTCCTCTGGTAGACATACTTAAGTTCAGAACTTCTACACACACAACTGACCGTTGAAAACTGTGAGTTACTCCTCATATTAGTTAAAGGGGGCATAATATCAATATGAAAATTCTCCTCCGTCATCGAAACAGAATTTTTACCAGGATTTAGATGCATCATCCAATTCTGACTACCAAGGATCTGTGCACATGAGTGATCTTCTTTTGCCTGATCAGGCGTGGTTGCAAAATGGATCGAACTAGAAAGATAAGGCTGAAACATCATTTCCACCTTTATAGGCTGCTCATGATGGACCCTGATGCTTCATTATCTTGTGAGTCCCATAACAGATAATGCTAGCAACTGGAGTACGTCAGTTGGGAGCTACTGAAATATATAAGAATAACTTGAACAATTTGTTGGTTTCTCTCACATTTACCCAGTTCTGCATACAGAAATAAATCAAAAAAAGAGTCCTGAATTCAATGACTGACCTTCGCAACTCCTCTGCCCTTACACAGAATTGTGTAATATAGAAGAATAATCAAAATATAAACATGGTTGACCAATTGTTGTTGCTTCTTTCTTATACAGAAATGACATTACGGAAGAGGGAAAAGGTTGATTAAATTTTTGTTGTTACCACTGCAACTAATAATTATAAGTTGAGGACCAATTTTTGTGTTAGATAGTTATTGCCAAAGTTTTTTCAGTCACCAAATTATTTATCATATTTGTATAAGACAAAAAGGCTACTGTATCCACTAATTTGTTTGGTCTGTATTGAAATGAAGCTGCCATCTAAAAAGAGACCTAAAATTTTAATGACCATTCAAAGTCAGATCTGGGTTTAGCAACTCACCGAATCTGCAAAAGGGGTTTGTTTTATTACCCCAGACAATTTCAATCCCATAACAGAAGTCATATTTCATTCATCTAATCAATGTTCATGCTGCAGTCTTTCGAGAAAATTGATACAGTTTCCACACAAATCTAACCTAATCCCTAACAAATGATTCACGTTTTTAAGTCTTTGCACAACTGTATAGCCAAAAAAAATATTGCACACAGCTGATTTCAACCAAAAGGCAGAACAATCTGCGCATTCCACAACATCATACACCATAAATATCAAATCAGGAACCCTAATTCTTGTAAAACGTGCAGCCACAAAGCCATAGAGATTAATTTTTGAAAAAAATCACTCAGAAACTGAGTTCAAGAATTTACCAGAACTTTGACGCGGTAGAGGATGACATGCTGTGAATGATAGAGGTCCAGGGTGAGACAGAAACCGGAGAAGATTTAAAATTGGTGGTTTCTGGTACACAACTGAAGAAGAAAACGGTGGGGGAGAGGAGGCACACACAAAAATATATTAATGGGCCTCAGAAATTAGTATTTATATTACTTATTAACGAATATGAATTGATTTTTATTTTTTTGTTTACCCTTTTAAAAATTAAATACACCTTTTTCATTTTTTCATGTTGTAGAATTCGTTCTTTTTTAAACTTTGTTGATTAATGTGTTTTTTAATAATTATGATTGACATCATTTACATTATTTTATAAGATAACGAGTAAAGACACCCGTCGTCCCGACGGTTCGGTTCGAGAAAAATTAAAAATGACACCAAATTATTAGTCATCCCTTTTTAAAATATGAAACGGTAAACCGAATGATTTTTTAAAATTTGAAACCGAACCAAATCGAATCAAATAGAACCGAACTGAATCAAATAGAACCGAACCAAACCGATTCGAACTGAACCGGACCGATCGGTTCAGGAGCGTCACGAACAGAATTCCTATTCTGTTATATATATAGATGATCTTTCGTAAAATTAGAGTGCGAAATTCTATTTAGATCGGTTTTTTTTCCGTAGTGGATAGTAGTGTTGTTTTGTTAGAACATCAAGATGAATGCATAGACTAATTGCCTTCCTGTTACAGATCTGGTCTTGGACTACTTACATTTTTGTAAAAATTCCTTTAGATATTGTATTGATTGCACAAGCTTCACTTGAGGGAGCAGAGACTGAGTCTGAGTTCCTATTCTCTTTTCTTTGAGCACTTTGACTTGTGTGCAGGATGTAGATTCATCAAATTTGCCAGCTTCATTTGATTTTTTTTAATTGATTGATTAAAACCGCTACAAGACTGGTTCCGTAACTTTTATTTTTTGTTTTCTGCAGCCAGTGGCGGATTCAGGATTTTTTTTTCGGGGGGCAAAATTACATAACAAAAATTTTGATTGAATTTGGGGGCAAAATTAAAATTTTTGTTGAAATTAAGCATTTAAATTTATTTTTTATATATATAATTTTTTTTAAAAAACATTTTACATAGACATAGATGTTTTAAGTGGGATTCGGTAGCGGCCGACCCGATTGGCCCCAGTGGCTCCGCCTCTGCTGCAGCCATTCATATTACAGTGCTCACCTTTATGCTCAAGGGTAAGATAAAATTTTAGTAGCGGCTCTAAGCTAAATGAATCGAATAGCCCGTATATTCGACACCGATTTCAATTATGCTTCTGCTTTCATATAAAAGCTTGCTTAAAGGAACACGAATACATCAATCAAAGCCCACAGATTTATTCAAACGCCAGAGACTTAATTCAGATGACATTAATAACCTGCCTGACAACACGACACGTAAAATTGTCCCAAAAAAAATGATCTGCTAAAATCAATACACCACCACAATCCCCATATAGTTTCTTTTATACTGTAGACCACATGCACCACAGAGATGGTCATCAAATTTTGGCATCAGCACTTTTGTTTCCATCCAGCCAGACTTTTATACCCCAAACGCAACAAGATTTGGTCATACAAGAAGCTATGATCAATTGACATGACACAGAAAAAGATCAATGACATTAGGAAATTCTTATTCACACTGCAACTAGAACACAGATACAAACTATGACTATACTTGGCTATCACTGAATTCTTAGAGGTCAAAAGAAATTGCTGTACTGTTAAAATAAATATGCCAAATATTCCCTTTACAACATTATTGCTGTCATGGGCATAAAGAAATCCATCTGCCATGTGAAGATGACCTCGTAAAGACGGCCACTCCAGCAATGGCAATTTCTCATTTTCTGTTAAGAACTGAAAGAGTTTTACTTGTAATGATGATTAACCCTCAATCACCTGCTTATCCATATATTCACATTTCTTGTCGGATCCCCATCCAGGGCTGGTCTATGTACAAAACAATTCTTATTTAAGAAATTCTATTCAAAAAAATGAAATCGGCGATGTTGACATCTGAATCTTTCAGTGCCAGTGTTCAGGAACATGATTACACCACAGCACAAAGCACCAATGATGCCGCAACAACTGAAATGAAACTGATGGGGTGACTGTTCAGACAAATAACAAGGTTCTTTGTCAGAAGGGTCATTAGTACTATATCAATAAAGAAAAATAATTTTACCTTTAATCATGAGAGCCAAAGGAAAGGGAAACAACATAAGGAAAAGAAAGAGCAGAAACAAGTTTGTATGTCCTGTGTTCTACTACTACAAAAAAGTTTCTAGATGTGTAGCATAATTATCAGTTTACTGGTCGACGAGGAGTTGATATGAGGTCATTTTACTATCTTCCTTTTTGTGAAATAACTGAACTATTTCTAAGTACAACTAAAATAAACCATATTTTCTAGTAATATCAAGTCCCAACCATAACCCACAAGCCACTCCTTCATGTCCATCCTAGTAAAAACAGGAATAGAAATAATATGTCGACATTCAAAATAGGAATTCACTGACATAGTTCGTGATCACATAAGTCAGTGATGACATGATATTTAGGTTGTGTTTGGTTTAGATCGAAAATATGAGGGAAAGAAAATTATGTGGAAAGTTAGAAGGAAAGTTAATGTAAATTAAAAGGAGTTTTGAAACTTTCCTTCAAATTTTTCATTCTAAACCAAACATAGGAAAATAAGATGAAATCCATAATAGATTTCCCTTTCCATCAAATTTTCCTTTCCCTACAATTTTCCCTAAACTAAACACATCCTTAAGGAGTCGTACACAAATAAGGAACTAAAATTATGAAAGGGAAATCAAAATAATATTGATACCTGGAGCGAGAGGATACATACTATTACTAGCAAATTTCTTTACAGATGCAGGTGAGCGTTTGGGAAGAGTATCTGCAACCCTATTTAATTCTTTCGGCTGCTGCAGTGCTGTAACTACATCCAGGCCAGCATAAAGATCAACTATTTCCTTTATTAGGCAGTTTTTTGTTCATGGTTTCTTCTATCACCACTTCCTGTCAAGTTGAAAAAAAAATTAGTTTCGCAATTTTACATCTGTCGCAAAAGCTCAACATTGAGCAGGAAGTACAATGAATGGTTTGCATTCCAGTTGAATCAGAAGACTGATATGTATCTACAATGTAATTGACAAAATGGTCAGGAGAATTAATACCAGGGAGAAGATGTGAACCTTTGACAAGAACAAGTCCAAACCGGGAAGATAGATGATTAAATTTTCACCAACCAGATCCAAAATATTAAAGTTTAAATGTTCTTGCATGATGTGTGTGAAAGACAAGAGTATAAACCCCAGCTCCAAAACAGTCATACTGACGGGCAGCTTACATATTAGAGCGGCAAAACATTAGGCTCAGCAGGAACTAAAACACTTAAAATGGAGAAAACATTCTCTTAAAACTCATGACCACATGAAACTGCTATCGAAATGGAAATAGAACGACCAAAACTATTTTAAGTATCATTAAACCTCAATTTTAAGTAAAGGAGCAGGTCCAAAGCAAATGACTAATATTTATAGAATCCGAAAATAAATGGTTGGAGAATCAAGCAATTAAGAAGAGAAGTATGATATTGGCTCAATCTTGCAGAGGACAAGTAATACAGGGACTAAGTAACGATCAATTTAGGAGACTACTTACTTGACAATCACACATTTCTGATACTAGATATGAAGAATAGACAATGTAGACATTTCTCAACTACAATCTTCATACACAAGCATAATGGTCAAACTTTTCACAAGTATTGCACATAAAGGCGGAATTCTGAAAACAGGAAAATCGAAAACAAAGAAAGAAAATTAATATACTCGTATTGACAAATACCTCACCATATTTTCATGAGATAATCAAATATTTCATTATGTTATCCATAGAGGTATTCCCACCAGGTTGGGATGGGAGTTGTCCATGATTAACCAAACAAGTCACAAAATAACCGTGGTATGAGAAAACAACAAACTGATTCATAATCATGTATGGAAAATGCTCATGCTAAGATTGTTGAATATACAACTAGTAGGTCCACATTATTACATGGATATGGATACTTAAATAATACTCTCTCTGTTCTCTGTTACTTGTGACTTAGCTAACATCTATTGGTCTATTTTTACTTGTCATTAATCAATTCCAATGCACATTTAATACTATCACCTACCTTAAAAGTGAAAAATTAATTACTCATCATCATAATTCATAAAGAAATCATTCTTCACAAGTAATAATACATGAAATTTTAAAATATATATATATATCAAATACAAACATAGTAAATTTGGTCAACAACTAGTATTAGTATCTCCTTAATCCACTCAACAACTGCTATTACAGGACGGAGGCAGTACTTGTTATTTGCATGAAATATATGACTGTTGTACACAGGGGCGGATCCAGAAAAAATATTTAGAGGGATCAATTATCAAAAAATATTATGTTGATATATACATATTGTATATTTTTAACTTGAGCGGGGTCATTTTGATTTTTAAAAAGTTAAATATGACTTTTTTTTACTTTATAATATAAATAATACATAAAAATAAAGAGGAATTTTTTTTTCACCGAGTCAAATGACCCCCTATCCTTAAGGTAGATTCGCCACTGGTTGTACAGCGCATATTGATTTTTGTTGAACTATTGATTTGAAATAGAAATAAAATGAATTGCAAACGACACCGAATAATGTTGACTTGCAAACCCCATCCAACCACAATGCAAAGAAATATGAAAGCCCACAAACAAAAGTTCTTTAAGAATATTTGAATTTTAATTAGTTCGAATTTTAATGATAAAATGTTTTTTGAAAAACATTCCTTTTTATCATAAAAAAACCCCCTCACGCCATTCTTGTTCCTCCCAAAAATGCTTCATAATTATATTACTGTTCGTGGAGAACAATTCCATCCGGGCCATATTTGAGCTGGCCCAGTGTGAGAAAAGAACATTCTAAAAACGGTTTCTGTCCGAATTTTGCGTGACCCTTCCTCTATAAGTTCGTCGATTCAAAAACCCCTTTGCGCAGCGACAGCATCGCATTGATTCTACTACTCGACTCGGTGTGGGAATTCACCTCAACACCTCCTCTTCTCATCCTCACCGACTATAATCATCAACATACCATTGCTTTCAATCACCTGCTTGCTTCACTCTTTCTTCTTTACTCGCTTCCAACCAGGTATGTGCTTTGGGTACTCCCTTAACTGGAGTTTAGGTTTCCATTTCAAACTGCTGTTGATTTTTTTTTTCTTTTTTTCATTTTAATCGCTCGACTTTTCCCCCCCATTTTACCAGTTGATATAGGTTTTATGAAATGAGAAATCTTTGGCTTCATAATGGCCTCGGTCCAAATTGCCCATGTTATTTTGTAGAATTTCCTAGTGCTTATGTGTGACATGATGTAATGTGTTTCTTAGCTGTTGCTATATTCTTCCTCTTTTGTTTTTGGTCCAAATGTGTTTTTTTTATTGCTATTATTTTTTGGAACTATGTTGATGCGATTTGTGTAGAGAATGTGTTGTAATGATTTTGTTATATAATCAGCTCTCATGATCTATCTCCCTGCTATTTTGTTCCGTTTTCAAAATTACTCCCGCTGCAGTCTTTTTTTATGTTGTCTGACATGTATACTTGTATTACGTAAAAAGCTCTTCAGCGAATTAGTTTATTTTATCCAGTGAACACTTTATGGTTTTAATCACATGGGTTTCAAGCTGAGGCACTGTCTAGGGCATCCTTGTTGTCCAACCCTGTTGAATAACTATCTTTCCTTGATGAGTCTTTTGTTTCTACAAATACAGCTTTGTTGAGGATATAGTTCTAAAATTAATTCTGCTTCTCCTTTCAATATTCAGAATAAGATCATGGGTTCTAACGCAGCAAACACGAGGAATCTGACAAAGAGTCAACTTGGAGGGGTCATATTTGGATGCAAAAACATCACTATGCAAGAATGCCTTCATAATCAATTGTTCGGTATGTTGTCTGTCAATTTAATTTTGCACTATTATTTTATCGTGCGACAATTGTCTATGTGAGTTACTAGTCTGCTCAATCCATTTTTTGCCCGTACTAAGTTCCCTATGACTCTCTATAACAGTAGTGTCATTTCCTGGCAGATATGGTGCACCATGTTTCATCTCCCTGTCTATTAAAATTGATATAGTCTTTAAGAATGACCTGATGTGATGGGCTTTGATCAGGCTTTGGTGGCAGAGTTGTTAATCTAGTACACTTTGCATAAGTTCTATTTCCCTTGTCAAGAGTGTTTAGTCATATTGTTTGTATTCTGTTTCAATCACTTTTCTCAGGCTTACCAGCTTCACACTTCACATATGTCAAGAACATTGAACCAGGCTTGCCACTGTTCCTCTTTAACTACTCGGACAGGAAACTTCATGGCATCTTTGAGGCTGCGAGCCCTGGTCTGATGAATATTGACCCTTATGGCTGGACTTTGAAAGGTGCCGAGAGAACACAATATCCTGCTCAGGTAGCAAATCGAATTTTGATTCTTACCATAAACTATTTTATTGGTTTGGTTTTCTTATAACCATTGAACATTTTTCATTTATTTTCCGATAAAAATCTGAAGGTTCAGATTCGGATCCGGCAATGGTGCAGACCCTTACCTGAAGATCAGTTTAAACGACTTATAGCAGATAACTATTATAGTCCCCATCATTTCTGGTTTGAGCTGGACCATGCTCAAACTAACAAGTTGATATCCAAATTTTCTTCTATGGTTTTTGCACCGGGTTCTTATCAACCATATTATACAGGAAAACAAAACTTATTATTTCATCCGACACCATTACCTGAAGTGAGAAGAGGCAATGAAATCAGGAAAAAAGCTTTCCCAGATACTGATATCACTTCCGAACGTTCAACCAGTGGCGGTTCTTCTGATGTTGCTCCTGATAATGATGAGAGTAGGCGGAAAAAGGACACTGCTTACACAGAATCAGTTGATGAGGCTGAGAAGGACCTTATATATTTGAAACTGAAAGAATTGGCTTTGAATCATGAGTATCTTAATTCATGTCTGCCGGACTCTACCCGAGACACATTTGCCATTGATAGATTTGATTTGAATAATGAACCAGAGACCGTGGTATCATCTGATTCGCTTCTTAGCGCAGCATCTGATGCCCCTACTTCTATCAGATCATCCGATAGCCAACCTACCATTGCACAGGCATTTCTATGATCCACTGTCTGCAATTCGATATCATTTCATTTTTGTTTGGATATGTGTGCAGTGTGCTTCTGTCCGTTTACATGGAGGAATCCTGATCTGTTTATCATGTGTGCAGCTATTGGAAGAAATCAAAGAGCTAAAAACATTTCAGTCAGAACAAGCTAAAGAGATGGCTCAGGTGATTCGCAGGCTGGTAAGGATTGCATCCTGTAAGCTAAACTTAGATAGATTTAACATTATATGCTATATTTCACTTAAATAATTTGTCAGGCATAATGAATTGTGTTACATATACCTTATAAATTCGCCTTCACACGGCTAACTAATATTTTTTTTTATATAAATTTATAAGAGTCAGCTTACATCCTGTTTGTATGCTTTGTTGTGGTTTTCATTTTGTTTGGTTCAAGATCAAGGTTTATAAAATACTTTTTTTTTCTTTATAGTTCGATGCTCAATGCCATACTAATCTCCATTTCATGATTTAAATCTAGGATGACGCAGATGCTGAAATTCGCCGGCTAAAGGATCATTGTTCATTATCGGAGTCTACTTCTGATCATTACTTAACATATTCCGGAGTTGTGGAGCCTGAGTCATTTGATGAAAATAAATTTGATCCTAGTGAACTGATATATCTGATTGGGGGATTTGATGGGAAATCATGGCTATCTACATTGGATGTGTACTCGCCTTCTCTCGATGCAAAAAAGTCACTGAGCTCGATGAGTTGGGCCCGCTCATATGCTCCTGTTGTCAAGCTGAATGGTGAAATTTACGCTTTAGGCGGTGGAGACGGCTCTGATTGGTGTATTACAGGTATAATTCGCCTATATCTTCTGATGCTCCGGTTTGTTAGAGTGTCGTTCTTTGATGTTCTTCTGGTTGTCTTCATTGTAGTTGAATCATATAATGTGGAAGCTGATACGTGGACTCTTCGTGCTTCATTGAATTCAAAGAAGGGAAGTCTAGCTGCAGTTAGCATTGGAGATAAAATATTTGCTGCTGGTGGTGGGGATGGACAACAATCATTATCAGATGTAGAAATGCTTGACCCAGATGTTGGAAGATGGATAGCTACGCGTTCAATGCTTCATAAGGTACCTTAGTGAAAGTTATCTTCTGGATTAAAATGATGAAGCTGATTACAAACTCTAAATATTGTATATTACAAATAAAACTCTGCCATTGTGTGGATCCGTAGTTACTGGTACTTTGACATGTTTCATGTGTTACTCCTTTTTTCTGTGTATCGAACAAGAGATGAGGGTTTCGTTCTTCTTCCACAGCGGTTTGCCCCTGGTGCTGTTCAGCTTAACAATGCTATTTATGTCACTGGTGGATTTGACGGACAAGATTATTTGAGGTGAGGCACATGTCAATCTTCATTCGCTGTGAGAATTTTAATTGGTTAATATTTTTTGTTCAATTGTTTCCTTTTTTATATCTCGACCAGATCATCATTAGGCCATCAGAACTCCAACATGAGATATGTTTGGTTAATGGTTGATTAAAATCTTTGCAGATCCGTTGAAAGATTTGATCCTAGAGAGCACTCCTGGACAAAAGTAGAAAGCATGAACATAAAACGAGGATGCCACTCCATGGTCGTTCTCAATGAGAAAATGTATGCTTAGTCTTTATCTCTCAACGTAATTCATTGCGTTTCACTGTTGAATTTTCTATGTGACATGCTACACTGATGACCTCCTTACTAGGTATGTTATGGGAGGTTTTGATGGAGATAAAATGATCACAAGCCTCGAAGTATATGATCCCCGAATGGGAATATGGATGGTCAGCGAGTCCATGAATCACGAAAGAGGGTACTCGTCTGCTGTCGTTGTTGGAGGGGGCATTTACGTGATAGGGGGTATTCAAACAGAAGAAAAAATAATAGGCATTGTAAGTCACCACATCACGCGTGCGGGAAAAGTTACTCTAACCGATCCATCTCTGATCATCATTTATTTGTTTTTTTTCTTTCTTATGTAACGTGATAGGTTGAGCGGTATGAGGAGGGCAAAGGATGGGAAGTAACGAACCTCAACGCTATCGGCGAAAGATGCTATGGTGCAGCTTTGGTCATGTAGATCTCAAGCAATATCAGGCTCACATAGCTCCACTCATCCAAATTACATTCTTTGATGAATTTGTAAGATATATTGATGGAAAGATAAGTATGGTCTTTCATTTTTAGCCGACTGAGAGCTGCGAGCACATAAGTATTGCAAGTCCAATATATTGTCTGAAGGCCTCTATGACAAATCAATCAAACAATGGATATTGAGTTGTAAGCCTTGGAATCGAATTGAACTTCTCTCTCAAAAAACCTCTCTAAAGAAACTCCCCCCAAAGAAGCCACCGGCGGTGGAGGAGGGCGGGGGCAGGCCCTCCTCCCCGCACACTCCTGCCCCGCCACCACACAGCCACCCCACCTCAGCCCTCTCAAACACCCACAGCCACCCGCAACCAGGCCACCCACAGTCAGCCCGCAGTCATCCCACCCCTCAACCATCTCATCCCGTAGACAACCCCGCTGTCACCCCACCCCTAGGCGAAGCGCCGTCGGCGGGGTTCTCCGCCGGGCGATCTGAGCGGCTGGATCTCCCTCGGACTGCGAGCACAGGCTAGGCGGCCTGAATCCCCAGCCGAGCCGGTCGAGCAGGTCCGCGGTCAGAGCCTCCTCCCGCTCGGCGAGCCAGGCCAGATCCCGCCCGGCGAGCGCAGCCCGGCCACCGCGCCGCAGATCGAGCGGCTGTGCCGCATGCCCCGCAGATCGAGCGGCCGAACCAACAGGCCTCGAACGCCATAACCCTCAGGAGGCTTAGCCGAAGACCCATCGGTTCCGGCCGAGCCCCCTACTGACGCTTGCCCCACCGCAGACGGCGAATCGAGCAGCGCCCTCCGCGCCGAGGGTCCTTTCCAGGGTTTCCTCCTCCAGATCGGCCCTTCGGCCGTGCGGCTCGGGTTCCGCTCTCCTCGGCCGTCCCCCACCCAGCAAGCCCCCCGCTCGTCCAGATCTGCCGCCACTGCCTCAATGTCTGGCCTCCATTGAAGCCGGAACCCACTCGCCGGAGGCCAGTAAGTCGACCAGTAGGCGCCAAGCCAGTTGATTCGGCGGTGGTCGATCATCCAAGGTAGCCAGACCGCGGCTCCAGCTAGCAGATCCGGTTCGCTATTCTTAGGCTTCGGCCACCCCTTTTAGGCTTTCGAGCCAAACCCCTATGCCTCTTGCCACCCATTGTAGGCTCTCAAGCCAAATTTTTAGGCCTCGTGCCACCCCCTTGTAGGCTCTCGAGCCAAATCACTAGGCCTCGTGCCACCCCTTGTAGGCTCTCGAGCCAAACCCCTAGGCCTCGTGCCACCCCTTGTAGGCTCTCAGAGCCCTAGGTCCTTTGGACAATTATCAATAAAATAAAATATTAAAAAAAAAAAAAGTTGTAAGCCTTGTAGTCATGCTCAGGCCTCCACTCTACTTTTTTTGTCTGAGGGTTAGGCTTCCGCTCAGTTTCAGCAAGGGTGGGCATGCACTTGACTAATACTAATACACCTGTTTATAGAGATCTCCAGTGGAACAAACACGCTAGTATTTTTCGTAACATCTTTCCTTCTAATCTTTATAAATGGGTGTCAGCTCATGCGCACCTTTAACATATTCTTATTCATGCAGTTTGCGCAATTCTAACAGACGCTCAAGCACTGAATCAATACCCTATTTGTGACATTAATATATAAAATAATAGGAATACATTGAAGAGCTTTTTTTTCCGTTTAAAGTAACTTTTTAGACTCTTCTGCCCCTACCGTTTCACTTATCTAGGAAAATGTCATTGCTTTTTACCTCTGTGCCTTCACTACTAATTATTTCGTACGATTATGCTTTTAGCTTTTAATTAATTCACAATTATGTCATTGAGGATTTTTTTTACGGTAACGTATTTTGAATTTTGAATTTCAAAATTTATTCATATCCAATATCTAATCTTTATCTCGATAATATCTGAAAGATATTCAATTATCCCTTATTCATCGTTGAACATATTTATAACTGATTGCATACTAATCTTAATATGAAATTTCTCTGATTACTGTAAATTGGAGTATTGTTCGGTACATATTTTTACTGCACTAGCGACTCCGGCACGTTCTCTCTACTCTTATTTTGAGTTTTAATTATTGTAGTCGATTGTTCATAACTGTTTATTTTTCAGATCTGATGAGGCCAGCTTCTTTTTTATTTTATATGTCTACTTTTATTTTGTGTTAATTTGTTATAGTCAATTTTCAGAACCTATGTTTATTTTACAAAACTGAAGATATTGTGTTTATGATGCAGTTGAGAGTTCACTCATCGCGTCAAATCAATCTCCATGTCCAAATTCACCTCCCATGAAATGACACATAAAAAAGGATCATCATATTATTTCCGAACCAAGTCGCAAGAACTGCATTAGCTTCTAGAGCTTTGGAAAATACTATTTTTGAATCATAATCATGCTCCACACCCAAATTAGTTGTAAAATTATCATGTAACTCATATTTAGACCGTGGTTTTTTTTGCCTTTTTATTTCTTAATTGTCTCTTTTTTTCGTATTTAGTTGTTTCTTTGATTATGAAATGAAATCTAATTTAAATGAGTATATATTCATGTTGTGTTTTGATATATGATACTATATGTAAAATTTAAATAAACTATATATTGCATCTGTCAATCAAATCGTCATAATTTTGGTAATATCTTTCCTGAGGTATGAAGCTTTCATCACCAAATGTAATGGCACATCTTGTTTTCTAAATTTCCCAAATACCCAGACAGTAGAAAAGGATCTTGATCATGCCCATCTAAGATTTATGATTGGTGAGATAGAACCATTGGTGAGATAAATCTTCAAATGAGTTAGGTGGAGGTTTGGAAAGTAATCAAGTCTCCTATCATTTCCAAAGTTCAGAAGCTAGATCACTCTTATAGAAGAGGTGGTTCAAAGACATACCTTATGTGAGTGAAATACCTCAATTACAACATTAAACTATCCCTTCCCTTGTATATAGCTAATGGACTTTTTCAATCTCGGCCGAAAAAAATATAACATTTTAAATTTTACAAAGTAAACAAGCTTAATTTGTGTGACACATTGCGGAAGTGGAGACTTGTACCAGATCTATATATATAACAGAATAGGATTTCTGTGCGACGTTCCCGAACCGGTCGGTTCGGTCTGGTTCGGTTTTAAATTTTAAAAAATTATTCGATTTACAGTTTCATATTTTAAAAAAAGGTGACTAAAAATTTGGTTCAATTTTTAATTTTTTTCGAACCGCACTGTCGGGACGACGGATGCATTTAATTATTTGGTTTACAATTTCATATTTTAAAAAGGGATGACTAAAATTTGGTTCGATTTTTAATTTTTTCTGAACCGAACCGTCGGGTGCTTTACTCGTATACATAATTTGACACTTGAAACTTCAAAAAGTAGAAAAAATTGAGACTCTCACTTCGTATCAATTGACGCAACTTAAATTTGGTGATGACTGAACACTGATAATAATAGAATGTAAAGTAAACATAAGACAAACTATCCAATGGTTGAATCTTACTTTTTTTCTAAACACTAATCCAGGCCAATTTTAAACGAAAGGCTACACCAGATTTCAGTTGAGTCAAAAATTGGGTAAAATATAACAAAATGACAGGACTAAGATTCTCTCATTCGCCATTTGTCACATCCATGGCCTGAGTTTCTAACTCTTCTTCTTGTTTGTCACCCTTCTTACCTGCCCAACAAGAAGGACATTCGAGCTGTTAAGGGCAACTCATTAATCGAGCTAAACATACTTGAAAGGGGGAACGACATTACCTTTCTTTTTTTTGCCGCCACCTTTCTTTTTCTTGGTGCTCAAGGCCAACCAAGCTTTAATCTTAGGATCATCAACTGTTCTTGTAGGTTGCACTTCTTGC
>NQLW01000054.1:405291-439033 GCA_002312845.1 Kalanchoe fedtschenkoi
ATTTGGGCTGATGCAAGCAACAACTTCAGTATATTAGTTGCAGTCTAAGCACAGCCGCATGTGCACCAAAACGATTTATAACAGCACAGATACCTTTCCTTCACCAGTACTAGTCACAATGTCTATAGCATAGACTTCATTTTCTTCAAATTCAGCGTCATCAACTCTGGTCTCTGGATTGGAGACACTCAGCACAACCTTGTTTCCGTCAATAACAAACTGCTTAAGCTGGTGGCTTAAAACACCTTCGACTATCCTGCAGTTGTAAGCTTCAGCGACTGTTTGAATTGCTTCAGACACATCCTTGTTCTGTCCATCGATGATAAAATTTGAATTAGAGCCAAAGTTTACATGCTGATAACATACATTTATCACCTGTTTCCATATTCAACTACAGAAGTTACATATGTTTCCAAAAACATATGTCAATCATAGACCGGTATCAGTGTAACTATGCCAATAAGAGGCATCAAAAGATAAAACTCATTGACTATGGTAGTCTGTGCCAAATGATGGTGTTTCATCTTCGTCACATCATTTAAAACTATTATCTGTTCACATACCATAAGGACATGCTTTTCCAAAGAGAAAAAGGAAAGTATACTCAAAATAAAATCATTTTCAAAATGGATTTCAAAATCAGCAATCAATTAACTCCATAACGAGTGACTCCATCATACTAGAAGGAACTTCCATTCGCAAACACTGGTATCAGGGGAAAACAAACTGACATCCCAATGATCATCTCAACTTAATTGCAAACTGCAGTTCTCTAAAACATGCATGCTTGATAAGACACTAACGAAAGGGGAAAGATTATACAGAAACACCAAAAGGATAGGCATGATTCCATATCACTGTAACTAAGACATTGAAGGCCCCATTGGACAACATCCACAACCGGATATGATGGTCAACATATAGGTTTCAAGTAGAAAACACAAATCTCACAGCTAATTGGGCCAGGCTAGAAGAATAAGAAATGCAGAATGCCACTTTGTTAAGAGCATAGCAGACAACAACAAAAGGAACCAAAATCGTATTGCACAAGCCTAATGAGTATGACAGTCTCCGCATACCGCAATAATCGTACAACGAAGATTATATCAAAACAAAACATTAATTATGGCAGTAGAAGACATGCAAGAAAGAAGAGGGAATCAGTAAGCCCATAATCACCTTGGCAAAGTTGCTTTTTTAATTTGTAAAATACTGCATGCTAAATTAACAACGGACTGCCATAGTGATTCCCGCTCACTGTAACTATGACATTCAAAGGTCCCATCGGATACTAAAATAACAACAGACTGCCAGGATATACAGAAAGATTTAATTCTAGGAATAACAACTGGCCTTAAACATATTATCAATCAGCATCACTTTCACTGATGCAGTTTTGGATAAACAAACTAGCATCCAAACTTAACAAAGTTGCAAATAGTGATTCCCTAAACACGCATGCTTGACAAGAGACTAAAAAGAAACAAAATTTGTACAAAAAATGACTCAAATGGTATGCATGACTTCCTATCAGTTTGACTATGACATTCAAAGGTCACATTGGAAAACATCCAAAAGCTGATAGAAGTGTCTTCATTTATGGAGCCATGCAAAAAAAAAAAAAAAAAAAACCCACATGCTTACAAGAGACTTGAACAAAAATGGTACGAAGAATTACTCAAATAGTAACTGGTAAGCATGACTCCCTATCAGAGTAACTATGACAATTAAAGGTCTCATCTGATAATAACCATAACCTGCTATAGTTATCATCATATAGGGTTTCATGTGAGCACAAAAAAAATATATTACACCTAAGAGAAACTAACTAACATTAGTAAAAAAAAAAAACAAAGATGCTACTTTTCTAGGCAGCATTGCATATCCATCATAAACAAAAAAAAAAAAGAACCCGAATCAGAATACACAAGCAAATATTGACCTAAGCAAAGTCGCCATTTGCCATTTTGTTATCATAAATACTGCATGCTATAAAACAACAAAAAACTGCCACAAAATTGTTTAACATCCAATATCCTAATTCATTACAAACTAGGATACACAGAAAGATCAATAGCCATAAAAGTACCTGCGCTTAATCTTTGTATCAATAAACATCACATTCATTGGTATAATTTTTATAAAGAAAAAACTGGCATCCAAATGATCCACTCAACAAAGCGGAGGATAGTAATTCTCTAAATACACAAGCTAGACAAGAAACTAGGAAAAAGAATAAATGGCCCAAATGCTAGGCATCATTCCCTATCAGTGTAATTATGACATCAGAAGGTCTCATCGGACAACATCCACAACCTGATATAGATATCATCATTCAGGGATTCACACAAAAAACATAAATATTACACCTAAACGAAACTGGCCAGAAGAATTAAAAAGAAACAAATGCCACTTTGCTAAGAGGCAGAGCATATCTACATAAACAACAAAAAGTAAGCAGAAAGAGGATCAAAATCAGAAGGCACTGATCACCTAATGACAATGTACAAATAATTTTAGCTGCTCCATGAAACAAACCAACCACAAAAATTAATTATGGTACTACAATATAGGCATCAGGGATAAGAGGGAAATCATCAAAAAAATTAATCACCTTGGCAAAGTTGCCATTTTACGTTCGTAAAATACTACATGTGAAATAGATACCCGACTGCAACTATGTTTAACATGGCAAATTATAGTTCCCTAAACATGCATGCTTTCATACAGGCAAAACAGAAAAGATGATTAAGAGGGAACACCCAAATTGTAAGCATGACTCCCAATCAGTGTAAATACTGACATTTCAAAGTCTCATCAGACAACATTCATAACCTTATATAGTTGTGATCATATAGGGTTTCTCGCAAAACAACTGAAATCTCACAACTAATTGGAAAAGGGATAGAAGAATAAAACATGATAAAATACCATTTTGCTAAAGGCATGGCAGATCAATCATTAACAACAAAAAGAACAAGAATCAGGATGAACAAGCCTACTGACGTCTCCAAAATTTTGTAGTCAGCACCATGAAAAGTGTACCGATTGCAAAATATTAATTATAGGGCTATAATATAGGCGACAGGAGAAAGAGGGAATCACTAAGCAAATGATCATCTCGGAATAGTTGTCATTCTAAACTCGTAAAATTCTTCATGCCAAAATATCAACTGACTGCAAGCAATCTGTTTTTCATGTGATATCCTTATTTGTTGCTTCCCGGGATATGTTGATGTCAGATGCAAAGAATACTGAAGCAGTGCTTTAATTTTATACCATAAAGTAGGGCTGAATGTTGGATATTAGAAAACCACCAGTGAATTAAAATTGGAGGTCAGGGAACAAGTACCTTTTTTCCAGGTTTCACAAGTCTCAATGCCACTTCAGCAGCAGTGTTCGCAGCTGCAATCACATCTGCTGCCCTGCCTGTCACTGGGCCTTCCTGAAGAACGTGAGTATGTGCAACTACAGCAATGAAACCATCAATATGGCATCCAATGTCACTGTAAAAAAAGAAAACACGTCATTCACTGGCTATAAAATATTCAAGTGCCCCTGTCTAACAAACTTGTGAGTGGTGACAGCAGAGTAAAATATCATACAAGAAAAACAATTAAAGAAAACTTACATCTTCACAATATCTCCTTGCTCGAGTACTGTATCGTCACTTGCAAGAGGAGAGAAATGACAGACGGTGTTGTTCACGGAGATGCATGTAGGGAAAGCAATTCCCCTTTCAATCTTTCGCTTGACATTTTTGTATACATTTCCAGTTTGCCTATAGTCAATGCCTTGATATGAGATGCTGCAATGCTAGCAGTACAATATCCCAAGAATTCGCAGCAAAAGACATGTAAATCATACTCAGTGATGAATGCATCTCCTTTTTCACAGATATCAACAATTTTAGCCTTTGGTTTGCACTCTGAAAGTACCAACTGCAAAGCCTCTGCAACAATTCAACATGTCAGTTATCCATTCAAGTTATTTCATAAATAGTAAAAACCTTAAACGGCCCATAATTCAAAATCTAGACATTCAAAACCAGGCCATCAGCAAGCATCTTTTACAGGTAATAATTATGTTTCACTCAGCTCACACCGTGTATCATTTTTCCATTCCCCTATATATCCTTTTTTCAAACAAAAAAAAACTGTAATAATATATAAAAATTGAAATTATAATTTTCAAGCACACAGGCATCTCAAATAACAACCATATATCCAAAAAAAAAAAACCTGAAAGTTAACTATTACATCTCAGGGGGGACAGAGGTTGCGTAAAAATCAATTATGTAATTGCAATAGGAAGGAAACAGTACGAAACTGTTAACAATTTCAGCAGCGGTCTTATATTTAGTGACAACTTCGGGAGAAGAGAGATCGAGCTCCTTCTCTTCCCTTTCTTCATCAGACGACATGTTCAGTCAGGATACGTCTGCGATTCCAATCAACCAAAACACCATCAGCAAATACAATCCAAATGATTCGGCAACTGACTCATAAAGCGACTCACCCAAAATTTCGGCAGGTAGAAGGCTAGGGTTACGAGAAGGGGAGGCGAGATTATGCGAGAGAAGTAGAGTCGACGATGAACGGTGCACTGCCGACGATGACAGAGGCGCCAGCTAGGGTTTCAATTATGTGTCGGAGCAGTCGTTTATATACGATTGTCTACGTACGCTATCGACACAATTTTCTTTTACTATGTTTTTTGTTTGCTTTAACGGTACAAAAATTGACAACTACAGTATTTTAACTCATACGACCATTACACTTTTTTTGTAGTGACTTCCGCTTCTTCTTTCCTTTCCTTTGGGGATACCACTTTTGTTTTGGCTGAACAAGTTCGATTAATATTCAATCAAAATTTATTTATTAATAAATGAATCGATAGTGAATAATAATTTTAAATTTGTTTAATAAATGAGCTGAATATGAGTAAGAGAGTGTTTGGCTCGTTTTTGTTTGTGAATATGCTTGATAAGAATCTCGATAAAAAGCTTGATAGTTCTATTGAAAAGCTATAGGACTTACCGACTCAGGTTAAAATATAACTCAAATTTAAATTTGTCACTCTATTCTAACGAGAGTTAAGGCTATGTTCTCGAGTTAATTTTAGAGTGGAGAGTGAAGGAGAGTGAAGGAGAGTAAAGAAAAATGGTTGTTCCTGAGTTTAATGGAGGAGGGATTTGGGGGTGGAAGGAGGGATTTAACCCCCATTCTCCTTTCCTTCCAAATTGGGGGTGGAAGGAGGGGAAGGGAAGGGATGGGGGGAAATTAAAACGAAATTACCATTTTACCTTTCGTTTAGAAAAGGGAAGGAAAAGTTTTAAGGGTATTTTTGTCAATTTTTAATATTTTTCTCCTATCCCTCCAATTTTTTTTTGTACTCGGAAACACCCATATTTTTCTTTCCCTTTCCTTCCCTTTCATCTCTTTCCCTTCCCTCTCCTTCCCCTCCTTCCCTCTCCTTTCTCTCCAAACTCAGGAACACAGCGTAAGAGATTCGAAATTAGTGAAAATGGCTAACTGATATAAATTTTGTAACGTAAATGAAATGGGCTCGTTAAATAAATGAGTCAAATATGAGTAATGAGGTATTCGACGCATTCATGTTCACGAATAGTTCGTTTATTTGCTCGATTTAAACTCATTTACAGTTCATGTGAGACTCATTTATGAACTCGACTAGGAACTTTTTTATAAAGTTATTGGTCAATAAGGTGAGATTCTTTAACAAGTAGCTCGTTTAACACTCGATCAAACTCCTTCATATGCTCGTTTATTATACATATTAAATTTTATACTAGATCAACCGAAATGCTCGAATAAAACTCGAGCTCGGCTCGAACACGTTAAATTAATTGAGACAAACTTGAACACGTATTTTAAAAGCTCATTAATACTCGGCTCGAGTTAAATTAGAGAAATTTTCAATGATCAGACGTGATGACTTTAATACTCGGCTTGAATTGGCTCATTTGCAATCCTAGTTTTGGGTAGCTGACAAATTGATTTTAAATAGATCAATCTTGAATGAAATATTATCGTGATATGCCACCTGTTTGTTTCATGCTAATTCACCATATTCGAAAAACTTATTTTTCATACATTTTAACCACATTAAATAAACATATCTTGCAATTCTATACATTAAGTTTCACCTGATATAAAAAATTTAATCGATATTTTAGTATTTAATTATAAGTAAAGATGACATTTTTAATTTTAAAACGTCATAGAAAGCCTTCTCAACTTAAAAAAAAACTTTAAACACATTAATAATTACAATGCGTCGCATAAAGTATTCATTAAAACATTAAACAGTACTTGTAATTTCAACGCACCGTCTAAATTTTGAATTATATATAATTCTTTCATCTGTGTGATAAGGTGATTTATCAGATGGGCATCAACTAACCTCCACATTCACATAAAATATCATGTAAAATTTAGGGTAAACTTCTTTCATTAACTTCGGAGATTTTCTGAGAAATGGTAGCATTAAATTCCGGCACAAAGTGACAAAAACGGGCAGGTACAGTGTAACCTAAACTCATCCAAGCCTTTCATTGTTCACTTTATTTGTAAAAAATGAGGAAAAAGAGTTTGATGGGATGGGCTGGGCTGATCGAGTCCCGCACCAGAAATTCAGACTATCAAATAGAGATGACAGATGAAAGAATTTTGCAGGAAATCCTGGTCAAGCAGTGTTAATGTATCGTCTCTCATAGGCTCCCATGACTTGGTCTGCGACTGCCCACATAATGGCTTGGCCAGGCGGAATCCTCATGAGTCGAGGCACGAGTCCTTTCCACAAGGCACGGAGGCCTTCCTCCGAATAGATCGTCCGAATGGCGTGGAACATGCCTTTGTACTTGAGTTCACCGTCGCTTCGGCTCTGAGCCATTAGCCGTGTTTTCACAACATCGAAAGGACCTGTGCAGACTGGGCCTGCTGTTCCCGCAAGGAATCCTGATATCATGGACTGCCAGGGTAGGAGGGCTTTCCCATCCCCTTCATGTTTCTTCCACAGCAGGATGTCAAAAGAATTTTTTGCTGTGAACATAGCAGCCTGATTTGTTCCATTGCGCATAACAGTTGGTGCAGCTCCAGCCCATAGCCCGAAAATGCCTTCTTCCCGAATGATCATGCCAGCACAATGCACGGGTCCCTTGTACTTAAGAAGCTCAGGACTCAATCCTCTCTGTTGCTGCAGTCTAATTTTCACAACCTGCAATCAGAACAGGTTAGATCCATATTATAACAATCTAGTATAGCATTTTACAATTCAACAATTAAAAGAGTTGACGATTTCAAAAAATAAGCATATTCTGTAATTGGAACAATGAACCGGTGCTTCCCTGTAGAACCAACGAGGAAATGGGTACACATAACTGATGACATAATAGGCCATTAGCAACAGCGAAAAATTCGACAAGATATGAAGTATTGTATCACCTCAACAAAATCAACAGAGATTCTAAAAAATAGAGAATACAAATCATGAGTCCTATAGGGGCTAGCCCTTGGTATCTGTGGAGCCATAATCTACTCACTTAGCAGCCCGGCAGGAAGAGCGTAACCACTGGAATATCAACCAAAGCACATTTACCTGAAGCAAAACATTGCCCAGAAATTTCTATTGTTGCTATATAAAAGAGGTGGAAGAAAACTGTGGGAAACAGAAATGGTAAGTGATCGAGGCCATAAGGATAATGGACCAACCAGACCCAGTGAACACAACTATTTAACAAGGTTGACTACGAAGAAAAAAAACGTGACAGATAAAATTTGTTCTTCACAGCATGGGCATCAAAGATGAGACATGGGGGAAAAACTGATCAGAAAGAAAATATATCTTCTTCAACAAAATCTTATGAGCAACGGTTCAACAAATGGGAATCAAAAGCATGAGTGTAAGGGACAGCTGTTCATGCTAGGCAATCGGCAATGCTAAGTCACTTGTGCCCCCACACAGCAAAAGAGTGTCTTAGTTGCCAAGGAGAAAGTTGATTTGATGATAGTGAATTGGTAGCATCATGCAACAAATTAGGCTTGGAGACACATGTTCAAGAAAATGTACCTCAAAGGGGGTAACAATGAGCAAAGCCTCAAGCACGCCGGCTCCAAATCCGGATAAAAGCCTCCCGCGATTGCTCACAGCGCCAGTGTGGGCGTCCTTGAAGGCGGACTGAAAGACGGCATTGGATCCCATCCGGAGCGCATACTTGAGAGTCAAATGAGTAGCGAAGGGCGTGAGGCCCTTCCACAAAGCCCTAACGCCCTCGGTCCGCGCCACGGTGGTGCCGCATTGCGCGATGCCCTTGTAGGCGCCGGACCTGTCAAGCTGCAACCTGGTCTTAATCACGTCAATCGGCTGCAAGCAAGAAGCCTCCACGATGCCTCCAAGCGAGCCGGATATGGCCTTCATGTAGGGCGGAACGGTCGCCTTCTTAGGCGGTGTCGCGTCGTCGGCGTTCATTTTGATGGAGGAGGAGTTTAGGGTTTAGTCACTTGTTTGTTTCACCAGTCTTCTGCTTTCTTCTTGATGGCTGGAACGGGAGATTTCGACGATTCGACGGGACGGCGTCCGTCGATGAATTGAGAGTCACCTCCTTCATTCATTTGATTCGCTTCTTTTATTTATTTATTAATTAATTCAAACACACAACTCCCTTTCTTCTATCTAACATTGTTCGTCGTCTTCCCTTTCTTTATTTATAGGATCAGCTTTCTCTACAGATCACTTTCACTATTGGCTATTTCCGTGTTCAACTCAATTCTCATTAAATTATATAATATATATATATATATAAAGAAAAACTCTCATTAAATTATATAATATATATATATATATATATATAAAGAAAAACTCTCATTAAATTATAAAACTGTACTTTATCCAGGGTCTTTTTATGTTTTCAATTTTTTTATGTTTTGTATTTATTATTTGATCGCGTTAAACTTTTAACATAAATTACTCCCTCCATCTTTTAATACATATCGTTTAAGTTTAATTTAAATAGATTAAGGTGAAATAAATGCTAGCGGTTGAACAAATTTAAAAAATTTGTGTAAAAAGTAAAATTGATAAATTATTATTGATGATGAATACTTTTTTATTGATTATGATAATGAAGTGATTAATATTTGAAATTTTAAAATAGTTGTTGACATAAATACGCATTGAGAATTATTAAGTGACAAGTAAAAGTGGACAAAAAAATTCGATTAAGTAACATGTAAAAGAGTTACAGTTGCATTGAGAATACTTACAATCTGATTATCTTTATAATTAGTAAAATAACAATTACAGTTGCATATATCAAGCAGTTATATACAATTTAAATGTTTTAGGTTTTTGATTGTACTGACTATTTTTTTTAATTCATTTTATGTGTTATAATATAGTACTAGGAACCTTTTATAATTGTTGGAATGGAGCTATATTGGTCCAGACTAATTATGAATAACTGTAAAAAAATTACAACAAATCATGATCTGGCTTAATAATCCGAGTTTAAATAAAGTATGATTTGACTTAGGACCGGATCAGCTTAAATTGAAGTCTTGTGCAATTCTCCATCTGATTTTTTTTACTTTTTTTACAATTTAAAGTCTGTGGGCCTAATATTTAAACCGTTTAAATATTTGGGGCCTTTTTCCTTTAAAGTTTCACTATCCAAAATGAGGGTCCGATGCCGTCGCACCTTTGGCACACCCTAATAGCCGGCAATGATTTGACTCAACATATATCTTATTATGATCGGTAATTTGGCTTAAAACCTAACATGCATCATTTGTATGATACATTCCACACACTATTATTATACACAAGAGACTGTGAGGTAGAGGGTTATGCGGCGCTTTACTATATGATGCTAGTACTCTATGGTGCGAATTCACTTTGTGTGTCGGAAAATTAGTAAAGAAATGACGTGCGACGTGTTGCGTTCTGGAAGACGTGCATTAACTTCAACAAATTGCTCAAGGTATGATTCTGCATCATTTACTTAATGCATGACTTCTCCACATTAGGTTTATGTATCACAATACGAAAAGTCGATGTAGCATGTATGAAAGATTCTCCAATTATGAAATTGATTCATAAATTGTTTATATTTAATTTATTATGGATTTATTATAATTTTTCTGAAATTTTTGGAACAATTTCTGTTAAATTTAAACGAAGTGGAGCCACACAATCTAAGAAATTGCCTGTGAATTGACTCGGTCGGAAGTCATCACCTCCCCAACGCCGCCTCGCCATGGAAACAGGCGAGGAGCTTGAAGTTCATTCCATCCATTTTTCGTCCACCCCATCCCACAAAACACACCATTTTGAAGCTCTGAAAATGGTACCATATTTGACTCTTGAGCAATGTAGGAGATCGAAGCAAAAGATGGTTCATATGCGTCTCACTTTCAAAGCCGGACGTGGGCTGATCTTTTTATCTCTCTCCTATGAAACTGGTGGCATTGTGACAACAATGACAAGGTGATTCAGTTCACCCAATTGCTGCGACATATGAGGGCTGGAGATGGGGTTTTCTTGGGTGGTGACATGCCTCGGCGTCTGGGTGGGATTAAGATCCAGAGCAGCCAAATAATTTACAGCCATTTAAAATGACGTATTATTCGATTTTATTATCCAGTATATTAGTGACATATGTCTCATTTAGATAAAACTTACACATTTTGCGTAAAACCATTCTTGTATTATATAAAACCACTTAAGTATTGCTGAAAACCACATTCGTTGTAAACTAGCATGACTGCATCGGATACCGGTCCATTTGGTTGTCACGGGAAATCCTAGGCGAGTGGGAGAGGGCTGGTTATGTCTGATGATTCAACTGAACCGGATCTGTTTGGTTTGATTACACCATGAGACTCGTCTAATCATAGTTCAAGTACTATAACTAATTTTTATTTTCTGTAATTATTTCTGATTTAAGTTTTAGTTATCAGTTAGACCAAAAATTCAGTTATGGTCAATTTTATTTCATTAATTACGATTTATTTAATTAGATAACCTATTGGATTAGATCTTTAAACTATGTCCAATTATTGAATTATTGAATTAAATTATTTAATTGAATTAGTTATTCTAGTGTTGAATAGATTAAATTCAATTGAGATCATTTAATTAAATAAGTTTAGTTAAATCAAAATATTAAGCAAATATTAAGCACCAAAATACGAATTAATTGCGAATTAAATTTCGTATTTGATCTCGAGAGAAAATGATCGATACAAATTTAGTTAAATTTATTTAAACTATTATTTTGCTCAATTATGGTATGACACATATTATGTATGGTGAATAGTATGATCTAAATTATTTAATTACGACATGTATGTTGGCTATATTTTTATAAATCAATTACGGTCTGCTTATCGATTATTTTTTTAGTATTAACATAAAATATAGAATAATTTGAAAGAGTTCAAACTAAGACGTGCAGATTCAAGATTTAGAAGACTAGAGATATAAAATAAGAGAAAAAAATTCAAAAAGGTCCTGAACTATCATTTCTTACCCAATTACAGTCCGAATTACCCTGATTTCTCAAACAGATACAAACAGTTAGTTTTTTAACAGAATAATTCACACCATTAACTGATGCTAACTACCGTTAACTGCTGCTACTAACAAAATTAACAATAAAAAAAGTATGAGCCTAATGTACAACTTACCACTCAACAATTCTGATTATTGCTCCACAGTACCCTTTTCTTCCCCACTTTCTCATATCCTTAACATGCATCTCCTGAGAAGAGCGGGCGCACCTTCTCTCTTTACTCTCACATTCATTCACAGATCTTATTAAAACCCTAGTTTCACTTTCTCTCACCTCATTCGCAATACACCTCTCGTGCCCGAAATAGTAGCTTCCTCGCCGCCTTCATCTGCCACCATTTCGCATTCAATAACTCACACAGTGAGCGCCTTTAGGCGCACCACCAAGAGAGCAACTCACGAACCATTGAGAAGAAGAAAATGTCTATCTCAATCTCAACACACCTCTCCAACACCAGCGTTTTGAAACCTAAGCTCGCCAAAGCTCTCAGCTTCGATCATCAAATGCTCCTCCGCCGAACAACCAGAAGTGTCGTGTTCCTCAAAGAACCTTCAAGCATTCTCTGCCGCTCTAGCGCTCTCCTCCGTCCTCCTCTTCACCGCGCAGCTTCCGGCCTTCGCTGATATTTCCGGCATCACCCCATGCATGGACTCTAAAACGGCCTTCGCCAAGCGTGCGTGAGAAGCAGCAGATGAAGAAACTGGAGTCGTTGCGCTGAAGCTGTACATATGCCTGATAACCCCTCAGCGCTGGCCATTAAGGCGACAATCGAGAAGACAAAGCGCCGCTTTGACAACTACGTATGGGACGTACGGGCTGCTGTATGGCGCGGACAAAATGCCACATCTGATCGTGAGCGGGGACTAGCGGCACTAGGGTAAGTTCATCTTGCTTGACATCCTGTTCCTTTACATTGCCTGATGGATTGGCTGGGTGGGTCGGAGGTACCTGATTGCGATACGGGACGAGAAGAAGTCAAACCGGAAGGATATCATCATCGATCTGCCGCTGGCATCAAGGCTCTTGTTCAGAGGGTTCATCTGGCCGATGGCGGCATACAGGAAGTTGTCGAATGCTAAGCTCATCGCCAAGGATGTTTGAGCTGCATAATTTGATTCTACGTTGTATGTAATTCTTTGTATATGGAAAAACATGTCGGTGTGTGATGTATTTGGTACTGTTAGCAAAGTTAGATGAACCTTTAACAAAGTCAAAGTCTATTAACATAGTCTGGGTTTTCTGTCCAAATTAACAGGTTTTGCACGTTATTTGAAAAATGCCATAATTAAGTAGAGAATTGTAGTTCAAAATCTCTTTTAAATTTTTTCCCTCTAAATTAATTTGTCATAATTTTAAGGCGTCATACTACGTTATATTATTTTTATGCTTCTGTGTTGTTGATTTCATTATGAATTTAAGAATATATTATATGTTGCATGATAATTAGGTACGAATATATTGCAAAATGGTTGTGTCATAGAGTACGTTTAGTTAATAAGACCCCCATGAATACTGACAGAATCATCGTTATAGGGCAGTTCTATGCAAGCAAATTTATATACCTGACCTCACTAGAAATAGTAATTTCAAGGTTGAACCACAGAAATTGAGTTCCTGCACATTAATAACTTTATAACTCTGACAAATAAAAAGACTCTAAATAATGGGGGTTTATATTGAAAATATTGATAGTCTCACTCTGTACACGAAGTAAAGATGTCGGTGAAATAAACATGTAGTTTGAGTGACTTAACTTGTGAGATTGCTGATTATTGATGCTAAAAATGAAACTTTATTTATGAATTGCATTTAGTGAATGTATTTGTACTTATCATCCATAATCATGTGACTAGCCATATACAATTACTCATACTCTACATTCATCATATCCTTAAGGCAATGATATGAATCCTATATGCTTAACATGCTTTTAGTAGGTTGTCTACCTAGCAATAAGACATACGCAGTTGAGCTATTATGTTAAGAAATTCAATCTAAGTTATTAGCTCACGCAACAAGACATTCATCATGTGCTATGTTACTACCCTGATTTTAGAGAGCAAGCATAGAGAGAAGACATAGAGGGGGACACAAGGAAGATGCTGCCTTATTCAGTCACCCATCCAACCAAATACAAGGCTGATAAGGATGAGGGTGATAAGCTGGAGTCTTCATCTCATAAAAATACCAACTTTGGAGAAGAAAGAGATGGATAAACCTGGGGCAAAGTAGGTGCAGTCAGCTCACCCCATTCTGTCTTTTTTGTACCAATTGTCAGCTAGAGCAGGGGTTGAGCTAGTTCCCCCTTAAGTACTGATTGTCCCTACTCCTATATGTTATAGGTAGTTTATGTTTCTGCAGATTTATGTAGTCCTTTTGGTTGGAGCCTCTATCTCATAATGTTCCTTAGATAGGCAATGTTAGATTGTACAAGTTCCTCCTTTTTTGGAATGAAAATTATTTTTCAAAAAAAAAACATGAAGTGATATATTATTGGTTTAGATTTAGGCAAGGCATATTATCTCTATGTTAATTAAATTAATTAGTTGACACACCCATCTGGAATGAATATGAATTAGACTTAATGAAGATCATTGTAGTTGTATGCTTGATAGTTAGGAGAAATGATATCATATGGCTACTTTATTTTGTAAAATCACAACCCATCTATGTTCAAAAATTGAATACTCCCTCCGTCCTCTATTACATGTCGTTTACAGTTAATTTGAGTAGATTAAGGTGAAGTTAATGTTAGCGGTTGAACAAATTTAATGAATGAGTGGTTAATGTTTTTATAAAAAAATCCGTGCAAAAAGTAAAATTAGTAGGTGATTACTGGTGGAGAATGTATTTTTTATTGAATATGATAATGAAGTGATTTATGTTTGACATTTTAAGGTAGTTGTGGACATTAAATACGCATTGAAAATTGTTAAGTGACAAGTAAAAGTGGACAAAAAAATTCGATTTAAGTGAGATATAAAAGAGGACAGAGGGAGTAAATAGTAGCTAGGACTACAACGCTTAGGCAAGTCCCCCAACACTTTTTGTTTAACCTGGTCTTACCCATTATAAATTTTGTTTGAGTCACTCAACCACCTTCATCTCTCATGGAGCTGCACAAAAATACAGCACATCAAGAATTAACTTGCATGATAAGATTTTCTTTCTTTTGCATTAGGAGTAGGATTAAATCAGATTAAGTGAGTTTCTGGCATTCAATGAATGCCATAATTTCTTCCTATGTGTGGAATCATCGGAAACCACTATCACATGCACACCCTTTTCTACCTAAACTTGATGGGTCCTATACTTAATCATGCATTCACTTTATCATATTTTAGGATTTAATGCTAATGAGACTGAGCATTATTTAAGTAGAGGGAGTGAATATAATTCATGAATAATATGTTAGAGTTGTGTATGTTGTACACTAAAAATCCTAAAAGCTCAAAAAAATCAAAATGCCAAAAACAATTTATAATAAACTCTTACATGGAGATTTGGAATTTCTGGCTACTCTTGATTTGAACTAGAAATGTTTCGAAACATCTTAGGTATTGATCCTTAAATCAAGTATGGAGTCACAGTTTTGATTTACAAATTTACATGTTGACTTTTATGAATAAAAGATAAGTGATCAATAATTTCAAACTAATGGGGACCGGTCAAAATGTTTCCAAATTCCTTAGTCATGCAGTAATTTTAGCTGACCCTTATCTCGATTATAAAGTCTTTTTTTAGGATTTTTATTGGAAATTTGCAAGAGGTATTGTCAAGTTTTATGTGTGCAATGATTTAATCATTCAATATTTCTTAAAAAAAGATTTAAAATTTTAATGGTGACAAGAAAAGTTACCTAAACATGTAATAGAATAAAGGGATGAAAAGTTCCATAAACTTGTGAAAGATTCAAGTTAAGAAGATTTCTCTAAAAAGAGGGGCCGAAGGCTAGAGAAAAAATATTTTTGAATAATTTTTAAGGAAATGATGCCAAATGCCAAAATTAATTTCACATTTTTATTTGGTAAGCACTTTTTAGTCTAACTTAGGATCTTACATTTGATCTTTTCAAAGAAAAATTTTGATATCCTTGTGCGCATACAAAAGTGTTTGAGACTACAATATTCTGCTCTATATAAAATGTCATTCCAAATTACTAGTTTCATACAGACTTACACTTGGTCTAAAGACTTAAAAACGAGATTCGAGCCATAAGATCCTAGGCTAATCCCTAGCATAGGTGGTTGGTGGTTGTGTGATTGGTTGGATTGACTTGATCAAGATTTTAAGCCTAGTAATTCAAATGTCCTAGCTAAATAGAAAAGTACTTCTTCTTCTCTATATTAATTTTTTCAATGAAAGCTCACTTTATTCAGGAAAATATATATTGTTTGTGAAAATCATTTTTACACACATTCTCAAGACTTGGCTAGAATGATCATCTCCTCTAACATAAAAAGTAAAAAAAGGATTGTTGGGATATTCAAATAAAAAACCCTCACAAGAATATAACTCACTCATTAGAGACAACTAACGGTTTAAAGTCTTGATGCATAAATTAAATGCACTCGTAATTCCTAAGAGTGAGTTAACATTTCTTTTTTTGCATGTATTAAAGAGAAAGAGTTTAGATCTTCAAAGAGAGAACATTAAATAGTAAAGGATAAAACTAGCAGATTTTTTCCTTCATTGGTAGTGTTATCTTATGGATGCGCCTCCATACCTCATGCGATCGTATACCCTGTTAGGTCCCAAATACCGTCATCAGGAGAGGAGTTCTACATGCTGATTCTCAGTGATCATCATTAAAATGCTTTTGTCATGCAGGCGGGGATGGCCCCGTAGATGTCTAACCTGCCCTCACCTTATAACATGCTGCCAGACACTACTCTCAGACATTTTATCCCCAAGACATGCCCCATGATGGGTTCATATTTTGTACACCCATTTCTGATGAGGAAAGCACAACGTGGCACATCATCTCGATATGGTCCGTCATCAGCTGGATTTTGTGAGCTAGGTAGTAGTTTAGCTACACACACATAGTAGCAATAGTAGACTGTGAGGGTGATGGAAATAATGATAAAAATGATGACGACGTTGGTGCACCACTTTCATCCAGCTATAACCACAGCCACACAACAACAACAACCAGACCCACCAGAATCTTACTATTCGCCAGAGACTAAGGATACTTTCATTCTGGGTTAGAGGTTACCAGATGGGAGACTGTTTATCTGACCATGTGATCCAAAGCAGTAAGTGACCAATGTGATTATTATTTTTTAAATATGTACAATTCAAAATTCTATATACTTTCAAACTAAGGTAAAATTTTGCATGCAGGTTTAAGTTCGAGGGCATCTCGCACATTATTCGACATGATATTTTGAGGATAAATTGGAATGGCCTTACTATACATACAATGACGCTCCTAAAAAAGATAGGGACGATTGGTTTAAACGGTTTAAGGTAAAACTCAATACTATCATTTTTCGAACTAATTAAATATTTCCACAATTATATATACGTAGTTATTCAATACTTAACTAACCTTGCATCTCATTAATTTACTGTTGCAGGTTATGTTTGCATGGAATCTTAATGAAGAAGTAAAGGTCAAGAGAGATTATAAGACGAAGATCTAAAAAGGCATCAGTGATGCATTTTCAAAACTCAGGAAGGGAAATGATGATATCACTGGGTACACTATGCCTAAGTTCTTTTAACTGGAGCACGTCCCACTCATCGCCCAGAAGCACCGAGAAGATGCCAGGCTTGCTAAACTGAGAGCCACTAGAATAGAAAATGTCAAAGGAAAGAAAAAGGCCCCTTACGTTCATTATCATGGGTCTGGGCATTCTTTCAAGGCTCACACCAAATTGGTAACTACGACATAATCTCATATGAGTAATTTATTCTTTAAACTATTTGAATTTCATCTTAAACTCTACGCTAACCTTGTAACATTATCCTCGAATTAATTAGTAGGCAAAGCGTGGAGAACCCGTCCCTCCCATTGAATTCTATATTGCCACTTAGACAAGCAAGAAGACCAGGATTGTTGATCCACAAACATTATAATTTTTATAAGTAACATAAACCACTAATCGTATTTTAAGCAAATCAGTGTGATCGACATTTCACTGTCTATCATTCCTTTGAAAATAATATAGGAATCAATGGAAGTGCCTTACAAGACCGTGAAACAGTAGATCTGGTCTTCGTGTCTCTTCCTCAATCACAGCAGGAGCTACAACTGTGGTCCACAGTTCAAGGAAACTCTGGTGACAAGGACAATGAGTATAGAGGCCTTGGAAGTTAAGTGGAATTCCACAAGTCAAAGTTTATTAACTGCTATACAGATCGCTCATTGGTCAGCCAAGTGCTACCAAAAAGATGGACCTACTTTAGGCACAAATTCTTACACAGGCAGAAGCTAGTCAAGAATTACAGCCACCCTGTGCTGGACCATCTCAGCCGCCAAGTGATGACACTGATGATGTTTTTGGACCTTTCGACTTTGCTGATTAGTTCAGTCACTTACCTACCAACATTCATAAACATTGTTTCAGTTGTATTAACTTTCATGTGATTTTTACGTGTTTTTATGTTTTAACTATTATGTTTTACCTTATTAAGTACTTGGAAAAACAAATTTCTTATCATAATCTAAATGTGAAAATTAATAATACAATTAATGATATCTTAAATCTTAAGCAGTACCCTAAAACCAATAACCATAAATCTCTATTTAATTACACTAAAACGCATATTTTATTTAGAACTATTACATGCATCTTATTTAATATAAACTTGTAAATATTTTTACGACATTAAACTTTAAATGATACATCAAAATCAAAATACATAAATTTATGCCTTTCATATTCCTAAACCTAAATAAAATTAATCCATATTAAACCCCATAAAATACCCCCGATTAAACCCCATTAAACACCTTAAAATGAACCTAAAATGGTCCAAGAAAAATATCTGAAAATGACCCTCAAATTAAGTGCGAAAACTACCCTACCCTAAACGAATTCAAAAATATTCCAATTTGACATCCGAAAATAATCCTACACAACATCTAAAATGCATCTACATTTATCCTGAGCTAAATCCACAAATGGTCGGAAAATATATGGTCTGAAAATGTTCCGCTAAAGTCCCTCTATTTTTAATTGTTTTTTAAATTTCCGTTACCCCATTTCTAAAATACATCCGAAACATAGCTCACAAAGAAATTTTTCGAATTTTATTATAGGCTATTTTCGCATTTATTTTTTGTACCCGCAAATTATATGAACTCTTTAGCAAAAAAAAAATGTTGATCTAGCACAAATCGATAAAGAAAGAATAATTGGAGAGTAGTCAAAAAAGTTTTACCACTTTGTGGAGGTTTAGCATTATATACTCATTTTCTCTTCTTTTTTTAATTTATCATTTAAATTTACATGAGTTAAATTTTGGGTGAAAATTGCTTAATTAATGGTAAAATCTTATGATAGAAATATTATTGAAATAAAGTTTAATATGAACAAATTATGAACTTAAATCCATGATGCTAAGGAGGTTCATCACCACCGAAAATATTATGCATATGGTGCAAAACAAAATGGTTCCAGGGTAAAATATGATTGTAATGGCTTTAATAATACTACTTAACGTAGTTTTAATTTAACTATAATAAATATTTTGAAATCTTAATCCACATATTATTATTCATTTTCAAATCGGTATACTTCTTCCGTCCTATAATACATGTCGTTTAAGGTTAATTTGAGTAGATTAAGGCTCTGTTCCTGAGTTTGGAGGGGAGGGAAAGGGGAAGGAGAGGAAAGAGAAGGGAAGAAGATGAGAGAAAAGAGAAGAAGTAGAATGAGTGTTTCTGAGTTTAGGGAGTATTTAGAGGAGATGGAGGAAAAATATAACATAATTACTAAATTACTCTTATATTTAAATAAATTAAGAGAAAATAAGAGTAAAATCGTCATTTTTCCCATTTTATTTTCCTTCCCCTCCTTCCCCCAATTTGGGAGGAAAGGAAATGAGGGTTTCTATCATTCCCTTCCCCTCCAAACCCCTCCTTAAAAAAACTCAGGAACATCTTTTTCTCTTCACTTCCCTCCTCTCTCATTCACTTTCTCTCCTAAAATCAACTTAGGAACAATACCTAATATGAAGTTAATGCTAGCGGTTGAACAAATTTAATGAGTGAGTGATTGTTATTTTTTTAAAAAAATTCGTGTAAAAAGTAAAATTGATAGATTATTACTGGTGATGAATGATTTTTTTATTGATTATGATAAAGAAGTGAATAATGTTTGACGTTTTAATTGTTAATATTAAATATGCATTAAAAATTATTATGTGATAAATAAAAATAGATAAAAAAATTTAATTAAATGATATAAAAATGACAGAAAGAGTATTACAAGTGATATGGTTGATTATTGAACGAAACAGAAACACAAATTTGAGTCGTACGAACGACCCGAAAAAGCAAAGGTCGCACACAAGTCTCAACTGACTGCTCTTTGCCACTGCATGTGGGTCTCCGATAAAATCTCACCATTTTCGATTCACCCACAATTCAAGCAAATCAAAAGATGAAATCTTTGTCGTCTCCGCTCTAAGTTTCCGCCATTGTCATGCCACAGCGCCCTCTAATTCTTGTTGCTTAATTAGGGTTTTGTTTATTTCCCCCTCAAAGTTAATCAGTATGGGAAACTGCTGTAGATCTCCGGCGGCTGTCGCCAGAGAAGATGTCAAGTCCAATTACTCCGCCAACCACGACTACAGCCGGAAGGAATCCGCCAAGAAGCCGCCGATCACGGTGCTTAACGACGTGTTTAGGGAAGCCATCGAGGATAAGTATGTGGTGGACAGGGAGCTCGGAAGGGGTGAGTTTGGGGTCACGTATTTGTGCATAGATAAGGGCACCAGGGAGCTGCTGGCTTGCAAATCCATTTCCAAGCGGAAGCTCCGCACGGCTGTGGATGTGGAGGATGTGAGGAGAGAGGTGGCCATTATGAAGCACTTGCCTCGAGATCCGAGCATTGTGAGCTTGAAGGAGGCGTGTGAGGATGATAGTGCTGTCCATTTGGTCATGGAGTTGTGTGAAGGTGGGGAGCTGTTTGATAGGATTGTCGCCAGGGGTCATTACAATGAGAGGGCTGCTGCAGCTGTCACCAGGACCATTTTGGAGGTTGTGCAGCTTTGCCATAAGCATGGTGTCATTCATAGGGACTTGAAGCCTGAGAATTTCTTGTTTGCCAATAAGAAGGAGAATTCCCCTTTGAAAGCTATTGACTTTGGGCTCTCCATATTCTTCAAACCAGGTTGAAATTCATATGAATTTGTCAGATTCTATGCAGTTATTTGGTATGTGTTCAGGTATAAGTTGACTTTTTAGGTTTCTATTTACATCCTGAGCCGTGCAATTGTATTTCTAAATGAGGGGACAATTTCACTCACTATCTATGAAGAAACGGTTCATCAAAGACGTTACGGAGGTTTCAGACCGACTGTGTTGGACAGCTGGGCTGGGGTGTACTTGTGAACTCGAGAAGCCAGTCGGCTATTATATTCCCCTGAGATTTCACTGTAGCTTAAAGAAGTGGATCGCTTTCTTTTGGTGTATATACCATTTGTATCTACCAACTCCATAGAATTTTTCTATACCCCATTTTTGGCTTCAACAATGCCATTTCGTGTATGATAAGTAGGCAGGAGGCAAGAGGGAGGGAGACAGCATATTGCATCTCATTGGTTTTAGATAAATGTCCGTAAACATTTTCCAAATTTTTGCAATTCATATGCAGATCTTCTTTATTATGTTCCTTGCTGGACAGATTCGGTGTTTAGTTAAATAAATTTCTTTCAGTTTTGGAATCGGACATTAATCTTTTATTATATAGTATTTAGCTAGTCTTACTATCGTTGGCTTTTCAATGTCACAGGTGAAAAATTCTCTGAAATTGTTGGCAGTCCTTACTACATGGCTCCGGAGGTGCTTAGACGGAGCTATGGACCCGAAATAGATATATGGAGTGCAGGGGTCATTTTGTACATCTTATTATGTGGAGTTCCTCCCTTTTGGGCCGGTAATAACTTCATAAGTGTCCACATATTTTTTTCTATATAAATCGTCCACTAATTTTTTTCATTGACTGATGCACTTTCTGCAAACTGTGGGCTACCACTCTCACTCTTTCTCTTAGCAAGAAATGTTTGTGTTTACATTAAGCCGAAATCGCCACATCCCATTCTTAAGAAGCTATAAATATGAGCGAGAGCTTATATCTCACATGTATCTTTTGTGAGTGTGGACGACAAGTAGATTTGTGCCGCAAACCTTAAACCTCAGTGTTTTGTTTACACACAGATCTGCATATTTATCGGTGTCGTTGGAGAATGTGTTTTATTTCTGTGATGTTTACCCACTTAAGCTGACAAAAGAAACTAAATTATAGAGTCGGAACAAGGGGTCGCCCAAGCCATTATCAGAGGACAAATAGATTTCAAACGTGATCCCTGGCCAAATGTATCTGACAGTGCTAAAGATCTTGTACGAAAAATGTTGGAGCCTGATCCCAAGCTTCGTTTGTCAGCTAGCCAAGTTCTCGGTATGTATAATTTGACTATCAGGATTATCACTCATTATATCTTATTATTACAATTGCTAACCAATCATTATTCAGTCATACATATTTGGAAATTATTTGCTTTATTAATGTTGTTTTATGGTCAAAATTAATTTTTTTCAGGCTGAATATTGTTCCAATGTTATTGTTTTTGTACTCCTGCTTTATTGCTTCTGAGTATTCTGATTTGATAGTGAAATGGACCTGGGCTATATTTTACTATGGATACCCTTGTAGCTATTTCTAATACTTGATGTTTTACTCTGCAAATAGAGCATCCATGGCTTACAAATGCCAAAAAAGCTCCAAATGTTAACCTTGGAGATGTTGTAAAGACAAGGCTCAAGCAGTTTTCAATGATGAACAGGTTCAAAAGAAAAGCCTTAAGGGTTAGTTCAAATCTAACATTTCTTCTTAGTTCTTATTGTGTTTGTTTGCATGGACTCAAGCATGTGTTTCTTTTCTTGATAGGTTATCGCTGACTTTTTATCCAATGACGAAGTAGAGGACATAAAAGAGATGTTCAAGAAGATAGACTCTGATAGTGATGGGGTTGTTTCGGTCCAAGAACTCAAAATTGGTCTCCAGAAGTTTGGATCTCAGCTTGGGGAAAATGAAGTTCAAATATTTATTGAAGCTGTAAGTAATTTCTTCAATTTTTCGGTTCGTCTGCTGGGCATTGCTAGCTCCTAGCTGTCTTTGAATTTGTTCAAGTGCAGTCTTCGGGCAGGGCCACATCCATCTCCCCTTTGATTTTTCATGTATCTGATTTCAACAGAAATGATATGCGATATTCATTCTTTTGTTGCTTTATTGTAACAGGTAGACACAAATGGGAAAGGAACTCTCGACTATGGAGAATTTCTCGCAGTTTCTCTCCATATAAAGAAAATGGCAAATGATGAGCATCTTCACAGGGCCTTTTCGTACTTTGACAAGGACAGAAATGGTTTCATTGAGCCAGAGGAGCTCCGGAATGCCTTGATGGAAGATGGTGCAGAAGATTGTACTGATATTGCAAATGATATATTTCAAGAAGTTGATACAGACAAGGTATTAAATTTGCCATTCCCCTTGAATTATTTTAATTTATTTTACTTTTGTTGTAATTTTAACACCTTTTTGTTACTAATGCAGGATGGAAAGATTAGCTATGATGAATTCGCAGCTATGATGAAAACAGGCACTGATTGGAGAAAGGCTTCACGTCATTATTCGAGAGGAAGATTTAACAGTCTAAGTGTGAAGCTTATGAAGGATGGGTCCTTAAATTTGGGCAATGAGTAATTAGCAAGAAAGGTCATCAACCTATTAGTTGCCAGATCATTTGCTCCCATGTCTCGCCCAACCATTCCTTATGTTATTGTTTCAGTTACTGATCAAGTGAGGTCCAGTGAGCCATGGCAAACAGACCATGTCCGGGTAAGCCATTTTAGTTTAACCAAATCCCTCCCATTGTTGAAATGTAAAACACTATCTGCTGTGGCCTGAGTTGTAGGCATGTTTGTTTCCACACTATAATCTTAGCCTGTCTGTAGTGTTTGTATATCTTTGTGAAAGAAATCTGAAGAGTTCTGTCTTGGTTCCTGGGTAACAAAAGGTCTGAAATGCCCAATGGTGGGGGCTAGTTATTCAATATGTAAATATGGTCTTATTGCAGATTGAATGTCACACACGAGCAGTACCGACATTCATAAGGTTCTACAACTGGCTCCACACATTTTATTTAGCAGTAACGACATAAGGTGATTTCCTAAACTAATTTACCAAAATATGATGACCCACCCATCTAGTTTGGGGAGTTGGTGTATGGCACTTAATTAGGCATCAGAGGTGAAGAGCCTCGGACAAGTGAGGTTCCGCGGCATGCTCATATAATGTACTGCCCCATCCCTTGCTCCTCTGTCTCTTACCATCATAAGGCTGTGGTGCGTAGTTGTGAAACATCTGAGGGGCGGAAACGAGGTCATTCTGGACTCTAAATCTCTTGAGAGCTCCTGACCGGAGGTGTGGTTCAGGTGGTTGTTCTTTGGGGATGTTGGATTCTGATTCGTCACGGAGGGATGGGAGGGAGGTGATGGGGCTGGCTGGCTTTAGATCGTGGATTTTCCTGTCCATGTATCTTCCCTGGGCCTCTATTTTGAGCTTCAGAGTTGGTTTGATGTGATGGCTGAGTTCCCTGTCGGGTTACATGTGCAACCTCAGAGCATCATTCAGCTGAACAGCTCTGCAAAATGGCATAGGCCAGATTTAACGTCTGACTTGATGGGCAATGGAATAGAAACAATGATAATGTTTGAAACAAAGGGTTAAAAAGTGGCATACGAAGTTGTGCTGAAATTGGGCAGCATCTCTGGAATGATTCTCTTTTGGTGCTTGCCTCCTGTAAAAATAAATAATATTACTGTTGATCACCGGACCTTTTCTAACCCTAATTAGGACAGATAAGGTGTAAAAATGTCGTATAGAAGACCAAGGGGTGAAATATCAAAGAGAAAATAAAAGTGGGGTAAAATTTCATGTCGGGAGCGAAGATGCATGTGTTTTTAGCCCTTTCCTGAAATTTCCCCAAAATGATATGCGCAAACTCACTCTCGTTTTTACTTTCTTTTTTCTTATGAATGATGAAAACGGTTTGTAGACGGACTGTTTTCATCACAAAATTATAGATAATAAAAATGTTTTTTTCAATTTTTTTAATATAAATTTATTACGCACACACCGAAACATCAGAATTCAAATTCTAGAGGTGGAGATTGTCGGAAATCATCCCTCACCCACTTTACCACCATGCAATACGGCGATAATAAAACTGTTAATAGATTCAGAAAGTGGCAACTAGCTGTAGGTGTGTACCACTGTTAGATGATACAGACTCTGTTTTAAACGGCGGACGCCTAGCTGTCTAGGCGCCCGATTAGTCTCTGAACGTTTTAAAAATGCCCCGCTCAACGTCTAATTATTCTAGATATTTTATTTTTAAAATAATATTAAATTTCATATATATAATTTTATAATTAATTATTAAATATATTATTAATATATATAACTCCGTCTAACCGTCCGACTAATTTCCGCCTAATCGATTAGTCGCTAAGCCTTACGTCCACCGCCTAGGACCATCTAGCGCCTTTTAGAACACTGGACACAGGAACGAACTTGGCGATCCTGTATTTCTGATAGAATCAGTATATGATAATCTGATAATGAACAAGGCAATGAGCAAGTGTATCTGTTCCTGTAAGTGGCTCTTCACATGGTAAATGGTAAGCCAAGGTATGTCCATTGTCTTTAATATTCCCTTTGGTGTTGCCCCTCTACATACATATTCATTTATCAATCTAATCTAAATAACCTACAAAAACAACATGAAGAAGCTCTTCAACTTATGTTTGCTCTGCTCCTAACAAGTAAGTATATGCATGCAGGAGCAGGACTTACTATCAGCTCCGCCCAGCTGATTAATGGCCTCCTCAAACCTGTAGTGCAGCTCATCGGTCCAACGAAGCCTCTCTTTCCTGTTAATGCTGCTGCTGGTCGAACCATTCTTCTGCTCACTGTTACCACATGAAGACCCCATTTCCTCAATTATAATCCTCTCAATCACCCAGATGGACACTCAACACTAACACTACTAACTTGTTACTGATTTCATTACAAGGACAGCTACTAAGCTGAGCAGCTGCTGCACCCACCAAAATACTAACCAGGGGGCATCGATCAATTAACATTCAAGATGGAGCTCTGGTATCAGCAGACTCTGATCTGGCCGACTTTCCTTGATGCTGTATTAGCAGATTGAAGTAGATGGGAGTGATTAAGCTGACCAACACAATGCAAGGAAGAAAGGGAACTTCTGAATTCTTTAATGGACAAGTAATAACAATTAAATATTAAACAGTTTTTGAAAGGACCTAGGCAAATTCAGAAAAATCTGATGTGAATTGGAAATGAACACAAAGTCCCAACAACATGGGGTTTGTTACAGTGTTGCAGATAGTGATGATACTCTACTGCCTCCTCCTACAGTGCTGGTAATACACAGCTACAATTGTTACTGCCTGCTTCTCTTCATGCAAGATGGGCACTTGTATTGCTTAATGCTCTCTGCTTTGGCAGGGGTTATCTTCACACATTTTCCATGGTACCACCTTTCGCAAATGTCACACCCAATCCAGAACTCATCAGCATTGTAGTTCCCGCCACAGCTGCCGCACAGAGTCTCACTGTGTTCATCATCATCGTCTTCACAACTTTCATCCATTAATTTAGGGTTACTCTTAACTTGCCCATCACTAGTTCGCTGCACATAAATTCAAACACCACCACATTATGCAATAAATGAACCGGACTATTTCTGTTAGGCGCTGATAATTAGGAATATAATTAGAGTTATTTGGTTATAAAATGAATAAACTGGAGGATCGCACAGGACAAGCTTTCATACCTTAGTTACAACCCGGGATTTGCTTCCACTGTCTGTAGCGGGCTTATCTTTCGTTGGCTTCCTCTCTGTCACGATCTCAAAGAGGGTGGGTAGATCATTCATCATGGTAAATAGACGCTTCCTGACATTTGGAAAGAAGCATATTCAGAACAAAATATACATGAAAATAAAAATGTCACACAGCAGTTTTCTATTTCACAAGAAAATCAAGCAAGCAGGAGACTGAGATAATAATAATTTACAATTTACGTTCAAGTCATGAATAATATAGAGATTCTCATACATGTCCTAGTACTTAATCATGAAGGAGAGAATAAGAGATTTATAAAAAATCACTCGTCAAAAAATTTATCAATTTAACTGCATATTATGCCAGATTGGCAAAATGCTTGATATCTCCTTAAAGATAAAACCAATTTTAGATATGCCAAGCCCAGTTCTTTGGCTGAATGTTACCATCCAAACCTTTATGGATTTATAAATACAGACACATGCCTTGAATGAACGAATCATTTTGGTTAAAAAAAATATCATTTTAGCAGAAATCCTAAGTGAGACCTACTTGCAAAACCAGTAACACGTAAAATTAAACAATGAACTTCTTTGTTGTCGAGCTTATACCCAAAGGGGACCCAGTTTCAAGCTCAAAATTGCTGCTGAAGCTCTCTACTAGGAACACAACAAAGCAAGCCCACTTATGAAAGGATTCACAGTTACTACAATATGGCACAGAATTGGTTCTGATGAACAGAAGGATACAGTAGAGTTTGATGCTCTATTATGGATCTAATGTAGGACAAGGTTGATATTTCTTTCTTCAGAAAAGTATGGCCTGTCTTAGATCTAGAAAGCAGTTACCTTCCCATATTTTTTAAGAGCTTATCTCATTTCAGAGACAGATGATAACTCAACTGTTTAACAAGTAAAATTTATATCAACTTAAGCTGGGTGTTCTCAAGTTTTAGCTTAAACATTGTTATAAGTGGGTTTCATTCTACACGAAGTATTAAACATAACGTTCACCAGCATATTCCTCACCAACCTGAAGAGGAAAAAAAAGAAGAAAGGAAGGCTAAGAACAACGACAATGATATACCTTTCATTACGGTTGAGTCGAGCACCAAAGTAAAAAGCGACAGAGAGCAGCCATGAGTCACTGTGCACAGCTACAAGAGACAGCCAATCCTTGCGGTTCATCCCATCTCTTGCGAAGTTGATTCCTAGTGCTGGCTCAGGAAGTTCAGGCGGCACCTCCTCAGCTGGAAGTGTAACTTCCCAAGTTTCATTAGGATGTCCATACAGACATAAATTCTCCTTTTCTGGAAAAACAAAGCAGAAGTATTAATCTATCAAAGTACACAATCCTATAAACAATCTATACTTTCAAAATCTTGTAATATACATGAAAAATGTCCCACAATGCAGTTAAGTATGGTACACTCAAATAAAGCAAAGGCTAAAAGATATAAACTTTATTCTAACAACTGTGATTAGAGCACTTTAAATAACAAAATTAAGAAATAAAAAAATAATTACCTGGATCGCAGAGGCCATAAAAATCATCCACATCTGCAACCAGAAAAAGAAAGCCACCGGAACATGAAACACATTCTCAAACAAGCGTATAAGCAAACGGCAAGTAACGAAATGAGTACCGGAAGTCAAAGCACGGACAATTCCGGAACGGCGGCTGCTGAAGTCCTTGAAGATCTCCTCAACAGTCCTCGGACTAGAACCCATTTCCATGAAAAGAAGAGGCCGAAACGTTTCCGATCTGCGGCGAAATTCGGGGTTTAGGCTACAGATCGACGCTCGGGGCGGCCGAAATTGGGATTGGGAGGCAGAGCATAAGCATAGATCAGGAAGAAAGGGTAGATAGACCGAGACACAGATGCATGGAAATGTGAGACAGCAACAGGAAAGCGGAGATTAGAATGAAACGAGACACAACAGGAGCGTGTCTTTGTATACTTTGGGGGCTTTAACTCTAATATTTCTTACTTTGGCACCCGTGTTGTAAGAACCGTAGTTATAAAAACCGGACCGGCAATCGACCGGTCAAGCATCCGGTTCCCGGTTCATTGGTTGAACCGGACGGTTTGATCGATCAACCACCGGTCTAATTAGAAATAAGAAATGTATGTCATAAATTAGATCAAACTGTTACATAATAAATACATATGATTTGGTTGTTCAATTGGAAGATATGCAGCCTTTAATCTAAGTCTGAGTTCAAACCCCCTGCACCCATTTTTAGCAAATAAATAGGATTCGTTTGTTGATTAATAATTTAATGATAATTTCATAAAATAATTTCCAGTTCAACCGGTCCGGTTTTACACGGTTTTATATTAAACCGGGCGGTTCGTCTGATTATCTCCGGTTTAAGATGTAACCCGATCTAAGTATGCGTCTCGGACCGGTATCTAGTCCGGTTCCCAGTCCAACCGATTGAACCAACCGATCTGGTCCGGGTTTAATAACTATGGTAAGAACTAAGAAGTCTGGTCGTCTAGATGGCTAAAAGAATGTATAATAATATATTGGATAAACTATATAAATATATCATAAGGCCCTGTTTTGTTGCAATTATTGGACTCTATTAGTGGTGGTCTCTTAATATATTAAGCATTCAGTAAATCAACCTTTTGTTTTTTTATACTGAATGATTTGTGATAAAGTCTGAATCATATCTCTTAATTCTATCTCTTATCCGGTCAGAGGCACGCAATAGTGAAAAAAAAATTAAATTCATTCGTCCCCAAATTTTTCTCTCCCAGGAGAAGCCCAACCTTTAATCGTCCACCCACTGGAGCGGCTTCTGACGGCTGAAGGATGGCCGAAGTCACCTATCTTCTTCCAGCTCATTTGGTCCTTCCTTAAACCTGGAAAGAACTGAAATCGGAAACCTTAAATCTGAAGTCCACGCCCATCCAGAATTCGGTGGATGTTCTTCACACAACAGCCGAGGAGAGGGATGATGTAGGGGGAGGCGATGCCGGCGATGACATGGAGCTCGTTGCGGAACTCGTCAACTTCCACGACTGCTCCCCTCATGTCATGATCAGGCCTTGTAATACCGCACTCCATAATTATGGCTCTTACTGTGAAGACATTACCACCGGTTACCATTTTCGCATTCACTCCTGCGTACTGGTAAGCCTCAACAGCTTCCTTCACCCCAGGCCAACATGGATCCTTGATCTCAACGAGTGAACCAGGCCTAGCAAAACCATCCCATCAGCTTTCACCTTCTATTTCTTTGATCCGTCGAGGCCAATCTGAGCCTCATCTTGACCCACCACCTGTTTGTGGGCAAAGGCAATGCAGCGTAGACTGCTTGCAGCCATGCCTTGAATAAAGGCCTCAAACCTCATCCTATCATTCTCAGCAAACCCTTTACATTCCCTGAAATGTCATAGTAGCATGAACACAAAGCTAAAATCATCTCAGCAGCTCCTTTCTGGTGCACATAAGTGGTTCCATCCTCATCCTTAGTATTGCCTGTGAAGTATTTGACCAGCAACACGACAAGCACGAAAAAGGCCACAGTCGAACCACCCTAAGCGCCCTTACCTATTGAAGAAGTCAGCTTGTTCAGCCTGCCCTGTAGTTGCATCTCCTCGCCTGAATCGTGGCTGATGGTCGCCCCAAGTCGCGATCATCCCAACAACAGTGACCACCATTATGACATACCCATCAGCCACCTTTGTTTTGAGACGAGAAAAGGATTTGGTTCCTGATCAATCTCCACATTGTCACTCTCTCCAATCATATTATACTCATCTAACTGCGGCGAGTGCCCATCCACAGCAATCCATCTGTGGGAAACTACGTTCAAGTCCTTATCTTTAACAAGGCTGGTGAGCACATTTTTCTTTAGATCATGGCCACCATCTTCATGGACATGAAGAACCGAGTAGGGAAAAGAAGCGAAAGTGGGTCTGGTATTGGTTTTCTTATGGCAAGAGTGGGGTGCCAGAGGAGCATGTTTAAGAAAAACTGCCCTGGAGTAGAAGATAATTGCGAAAGCCGATCATATAATAATAAGATTGAAAAAGATGAGGGTGGGGATTTAGATTTATATAGATTAGAGCAGTTCCATGTTGGTGCTCCATTGGTGGTGGTTGTGCATATGGTTTTTTTCTTGAATACATGAAACATCAGTAAGTGAAAATGAGGGATGCGTTATTGAAATGTTAAACAATGATTTATCAAATAAAAGTAATCATTCAACATTCAGGTGCGGACTGACCATTCAAATGTTTTTTTAAAAAAAGGGTCGATAGTGGTTCCCCCACTTCCCCCTTGGTGGCCGAGGATCATTCAGATTCTCATTCAGCATTCAACTCTTAATTTTACAGAACGACACCTAAAATAACACTCATTTTCGAATTAAGTAGTGAATTTTTTAATTCTTCAATTTCAGTACTGAACTTTTTAATTATTCAATTTTAATACTATAGACTTAATGAAATGATAAAATTTATATAAAAAATAGACTTTTTGTCCGAAATATTTATGCAAATTTCAAAATCATAACTAAAGAGTTGGACACCCAGATTAATTTTTCCATCTCATATTCATTGCTTCTTTTTATTAAGTCTATAGTACTTAAATTGAATAATTAAAAAGTTTGATACTGTAATTGAAGAATTAAAAAATCCGGTACTTAATCTGAAAACAGATGATAGTTTAGGGCATGCTTTTGTATTTTACCTTTAATAATTAATATTGATAAAATATGTCATGTGTCCTAATATATATGTCATTTAAAGTTAAATTGAGTAGGTTAAAGTGATATTTAAAGCTAGCGGTTGGATGCAAGTAATAGGTAAAAATGTATTTTTTAAAATTTTGTGTAAAAGATAGAGTTGAAGGATTATTACTGATGTATAATTATTTTTTATTGATTATGATATAAAATCATTAAAATTTGATTTTTTAAGGTAGTTATAGATATTAAGTACATATTGAAATAATAATCAGCTAGACACTATGTGGAGCGTTTTACACTGTCTGATAATTTGTCGACCATCTAGACGGATAGGCGACACCTTTTAGAACAATATTATGTTCTTATAGATATTACCATTTTTTACTGCATCAGTAGTAAATTTACGGAATTATATAAAATTATCTCTAGCTTTCATACATTACTATGTAAGACTTTTCATAAGTTATCTCCTTCATTCTTAATGAATGGAGCTTATCATTTGATAAATGAGTTATATACATATATTTCTTCAAAAGAAAAAGAATTTAAAAAGTCTTCTTTTACTAAACCTTACATACGTAACTCATTCATATTCTAATTAATATTTCAATAAATATAAATAAGAATAAAATTATCAAATTCAATTCTTTATTATAATGTTAACGTGCATGACGTTAAGCTTTAGAACATTACACCCATCACCTTAATGGGTATTACCATTTAGTTCTTCAAAGAATAACAAATTTATTCTTGATGAAAACTTTTTATGTCAAACATGAATGGTAGTAGTTCTAAAACTATTCCTGAAGGTAAAGTCGAATGAAGTGTTCCTACAACAATTTCTGCATCTTTTTCATTGTGCACCTCACCCTTTACCTGACTTCTACTTTGGATTGTCCTCGCATATTTGTAACAGTGTGAGAAACACAATTGGTATCCAATACCCATAAGTAGAATAGGAAGTAACTTTTACTTTAGTAAACATTAATACCTAAAATGAAAGTCATACTTTCCTTCATTCCTTTTGATCTTCCGGGTATAATACACGGTTCATTCCTTTTGATCTTCTGGGTATAATACATATATTCATCGGTTGCACACACATATTCATCACTTGCATATGTATATTCATCACATATATACATATATTCATCACTTGGAGACATATATTCATCACTTGCATACGTATGTTCATCACTTGCAAATATATTCATCACTTGCACACAAATGTTCATTACTTGTATACATATATTCATCACTTGCATACGTATGTTCATCACTTGCAAATATATTCATCACTTGCATTTGTATATTCATCACTTGCATACAAATATTCATTACTTGTATACATATATTTATCACTTGCATAGATATATTCATCATTTGCATAGATATATTCATCACTTGCATATGTATATTCATCACTTGTATATATATCTTCATCACTTTTATATGTATATTCATCACTTGCATACTCATATCCATCACTTGCATATATTTATTCAGTACTGACATATGTATATTCATCACTTGCATACATATATTCATCACTTGCATACACATATTCATCACTTGGATACACATATTCATCACTTGTATATACATATTCATTACTTGCATACATATATTTATGAAATTTACATATAATTATTTTAATAGATATTAATAAGGAAAAATATGAATTTATAATTTTTTTATTTTAATATTTATAAATCAAAATGGTGTTTTTTTTTTAAATTCTGATCTTTATACAATTTTTTCAAATTATTTTCTATTTATGTGTGTGAAGTATAATATATAAAATGACGTCGTTTTGAATTGAATCAAAACAACGACATCACCGAGAGCATGTGTTCTCAGTGCACACAAGAATTATTGGGTTCCAACCATGTAACACACATTATGTGTAGGGATGGCAACGGGGCGGGTTCGGGGCGGTTAGTGGTATTACCGTACCCTATCCGTCTCGAGACATATCAAAACCATACCCGCACCATAACCGCTCGGGTATGGAAAACTTAAAACCATCCTCATCCCCGTCGGATTTCGGTTTAACCACGGTTAACCATTTAACCAACAGTCGATCTCACATATGAAAAACCAAAAGTATTATCATTGGTCACGAATGAGGAGAATAGCCCGCTCGTTTAGTTTTTCTTTATAACAATGTTTGGAAATACCAAAACTAAGTTTTATATCTCTAAAAAGACAATGATACTAATTAATATCCAAGGGCCAAAACACAAACCAGCAGCAATTAGATAAAGGATAGAAAACTCCTTAGCCAGCTTATGATGTTCATGAGAAGACTTAATATTAGCATAATCGAC
>NQLW01000054.1:439084-473307 GCA_002312845.1 Kalanchoe fedtschenkoi
TGATAGTGGTATGCTTGTAAAAACTTGCCTTGTTGCACAATCATAACAAGCCACACAGTGGCCGCATGGAAGGAAGAAGCAGTCTCTCGGAGCATCGAAACAGATTGCACAAAGGCGTCGTGTGATGGTGAGACTCTCATTATCAGCTGACACATTTTCTCCAGGGGCGCTTGTTCTCGGGCAGTCTTCAGTGTCATCCTCATCGTTGGAGAGGCAATCACACGATGAACCCCAACTTATTAAATCGTCATCTTTATGCGTGAGTAGAGGAGCTCTTGAAGCGGCTATCTCCCCAAACTGACCTGCAGATCTATTTCCCCGCACATATTGGAACTTGTTCAGTAAGTGAAAAGCCAATAACATGACCAACGTCATTCCACCTACAACGAGAAACGGACGAATACCTTAACAATGGACAACTAGTATTTCAAGTTAACAGAAAGGCAACACTTACCAACCCCAGCAATATAAGTGACCCATCTCGGTCCATATGATAGCCGAACGACCCACTGCTGCTCCTCACTGCTTGTGCCCTGGTACATTAATATTTGGTTGTGAACTTTTAAAACTAACAGCTTGACAGGAAAAAAAAAGAAAAACCGAACACCATTTTTCCCTCAAGCTGGACAGTTCCAATTCGAGTGTTCTACAGCACTAAATAGTTTCAATAATAACTGATCCAATCCTTATAGAGTTCTTTCGCAATCTTGTTGAATTTTTTTTTTAATATATAATTACAATTTTGGCACCTCCTGAAAAGGCTATTCATGCATCTTCAGAAGCCGTATTGTTTAGGCTATGAACATTGATACAAAAGCATACACATCCGGGAAAATTGAGGTCCTCAGTTGCAGGGTAGTTTATATACATGCCCAATACTTCTGCATTCAATGGAAATAGCCCCTCAAAATAACAACTAAAAGGTAGACAATTACAGTCCTCTTTACACTCATGACAAACCTAGAATATACCTGATCTGGACCAGCGGAGGTCAGGAGGGCTTCATTTCCCTTGGGAAAATATAAAGTTAAACTACAATCTCTGCGACTCAATGAGCAGCTCCAGTAAGCGCTTGTGGTGTTGTACTGCAGAGCTCTTATACTAATGTTCAGTTGCACCTGTTTAGCATTAAGACGATGATAATAACAACCATGATGACATATGCTTCAACAAATGAATCTGAACACACCAATTTGTCATATATATGATGTCAATAGAGCTTTCAATATGCTTAAATACAGCATTACCAAAAGCACGAAATACCTCCACTGCATCAGAGTTCATATTCCCCAAGGCAACATAGTAATTTGCAGGAAGATAGATGTCTTGTTGGATTAGGCCTTCTCCTGTAGAGAAAATTGTTCGACAAGGTCAGTCCTAGTAAGGATTTTAGTAACTTATCATAAAATAATCAACCATACCATTTATGAGATTCCATGACATAGTTGTATTGGGATAAGTTGGATCCTCAAGCCATTGGTTTAGCCCTTCATTTCCTGAAATAGATTAACCTTCGGGATCACACAGATGTCTACCATCTAAACCAAATTATTCAGCTAGGTTATCAAAATTCAGCTCTATTTGTCCGCGTCATACCATACAGCAAAAAACCGAAATTGCATGTGAAAAAAACCTCATGGAAACACAGCATAAGTTGGACAACCACTATCAACTTATCAACAGATAGTCACTTTAAGAAAGTGAGTCTTTGAGTTGGAAATCGTGGAGAGAGTAAATAAAAGACAGAAATCAGAATTGACCTTGGGCAATGACAAGGTATACGGAAGAGGAGGTCTTGACATTGTACGAAACAGTGATTTGCGCTCCTTTATTAAGATAATATATCCACTCCTAAGGTGGACATGACATGGTGAGTCCACCAGAACGGACCATAGATACAGAAATAAAAGATGAAGAAGAGCAATATAATCTTGCCTCATGCGAATATGCCTGGACGGACGTGTTGTAAGCTTCATCCCATGTAGTAAGTACGTCAAGAGTGGGAGTTTTATAGAAAGCATACAGCATGAGTCCGGGTTTCGGATCATCTAACTCTTCCACCTACGATAATCAATGGGACGAACTTCCACAGTATGACATCATTGGAAATCTGAAATGAGAAAAAGAAAGGAAAATTACCTTGACATTTTGCACGAAAATCGGGCTGGGTTGCAAGAGAAGGGAGGAATTGGGTCCTAGCTTCACATTGGAAGACCCATAAACTCCTAAAATCAGAGTCATAGATACTGTTGCAAGCGAAGAAAAGAATAAGCAATTTTGACCCATACACATAAGTGATGAATCAATCAGGCGTGAGATTTTACCAAAAAACCAGAAGGTGACAACTACAAGAATACAGCTCCACGTATCATCTCGAAGCACAGCTGGGTCATCAACGGCGGGGGTGGGTGCAGTGTCCGCATAAGTAATCCCAATATGGTGGCGGTCCGTAGAGTGCGAGGAGGAGGAAGTGGAGGGATCGCGGGAGTAGCCAGTGTCAGTGACAGGCGGAGAGAGGTAGGGAGAAAATGAAGGAGGAACAGAGTGGGTGTGTCCATGAAGCTCCTCACTATTCTCGTCCTCCATTCTCCAGAAAGAATGAATGAATTTGGGGTGTACTGGAAATTGAATGAATGAGTTGATGATGATCGAATTCCAATGTAGCTGACCATTCTGCAGTCTCCACCGGACAGTCGTCGGACTGGTAGTTGGAGGATCAAAGTCTACTTCTTGTATCGGCCTACCCTTTTTCTTAACAAATAACCCGCCCGCGCTACGTAATTTGTGCAATTTTTTTTTTAAAAAAGTAATAGAGCATCTGATTTTAAAATTTACGGGATTTGTGTAATTTTAAAATAATAAAAAAATTCAAATATTGACATGGCTAACACTATCAAAACTATGTTGTATCCCTATTTTTTAGGGATAAAATTTAAAAGGGATCTTGAACTATCATTACTTACCTTATTGCAGTCAGAACTATCACGATTTTTAAAAAGGGTGTGATGAAAAAAATTTTAACTGATTTTCTAAAATAAAATTTACCAATACATTCATAAACTAATATTATTTAAAGACTTTAGATTTGTGTGTGAAAATTATATCGTTTGGTTATCAAAATAAATTCCATCGTTTTGTGCACATAAAAAAATGACGTCTTTTAATTATTAATATAGTTGGATCTAACTCAAAATCAATTGACAATAAGTGAGGGAGGCCAACTATATATCAAGATCGCCTGAGAGCATGTAAAAGGCGATGTGGGATAGCCACTACTCGACACCCACCCTCACTTGCAAGAGCCTCTGATAAGGGCAGCAAGTGGGGACTTCGTGCGGAAAAGATAACCGTCACGGATTTTATAAGAAGGGTGCAACAAATGTAGATCCAACTATATTAACATGGTATCAGAGCGGGTTTTCGCAATACCCTTAATTACTTTATCTATTTACATTAAAAAAATATCAATCTCAAATCACCAAACAAAAAAAATTACTTAATTCAATTACATATTAAACCAAATTTGTATTCAAATCAATTGATATAATTCAAAATTTAAGTAAAAATTAAAAAAAATCAGCGTAGGCCAAACCTGAGATTTGACTGGATTGGATTATTTATTTATATATATTATTTATTTTTTCTATCCCTTCTTTAGCTGAAAATTTAATAGTCCTCATATCAACTGCATAATCATGCTCTTATTCCACTTTCAGAATCAAAACACTTCTCTATATTCTCAAATCCAAAACCCTTGTATGCGCTCCCATAATTATTTCCTCTCCGTTTGCTCCCAAACCTTTTTAACTTCGTCTTCTCTTAAATGAGTCTCTCTCTAGCTACTCTCAAAACTATTTCTTGTCCACTACCTCTTAGAATTAGAGTGTTACATAAGGATTGTGTTTAATATTTGACATAATAATAAGATTGAATTGCAATTGCTTGAACTACTTGTATATAATTTTGTATGAAGAAACAAGAAAAGTATGAATGTAATATACTCTAACCTATCCCTCTCCTCATCGTTGTCTCCTCCTCTCTTGCCTCATCTCTCTCCTTTCTACCTCCATTCTTCTTTTCTTTTCCCATTTATTCTTTTATATCAATTTCTTATAAGTTGGTCCACATCATTTGGTGCTTTATTTGAGAGAAGGAGATGATATCGACCAACATCGAGCTTCAGATTAAAGCCATCGTTCAAGGTGGATGAAGTAGGTCGCGATACTACAGTTCAACCAATCTTTAAAGAGTAATAAATAGCATTATAAAGAATAATTTGCTTTAAGTCAGAGCATTGCCATTAAACCCCTGACGTCACCTTCTGTCCCTGAGCCTCTTCAACCAGTTGTGAATCCATTCTCCATGGAAAACACAGTCGTCAAAGCTAAAGAGATCGACATCAAGATAAAAGTTGAAGCAAATGTTGCTGAAGAAGACATGGATTTGGTGGTTGAAAAGAAATTTATTGTTCATCATGTATGAAATGATGACAAATTAAGTCTAGTATTCTGGGTAATCAAATTAACAATCCTCGAGTTATTTGGATTCATAAGCATGCATTACCACCTACCTTTATTAGGCAAAAATATGCTTGTGTTCAGGTTTATTTCTAGGCGATTTTAATTTATTCCCGCATATTAATATCAGTTTACTAGTTTTATATTTATCTAGAAAAAATTTCCAAAAAGAGGGCTTAGAGTGCAAATGAAGCAAAATTGAGTAAACCTGAGGTAAAAAGTGAATAATTTGGTGTAAACTACACTTTATTCAATTGAATACGAGTGTACAAGGATGTATACTCACATTGAGTAAACATACAAAGAAGAATAAATTATTCTCTAACTTGTGCACGGCCGAGTGGATTTTTCAAAGTCAATAATGACATTTCATGGTCCTATTCAGTCATGTATGATATCTCCAAAGAATGTTATTGTAACATCGTATAATAATAATAATAATAAACAAAAAGTCCAAATTTAGAAATAAGCCCAACTCCTGTTAGGATTAGGGTTTTGTCTCTTTATATAAACATAGAGGGAAAAGTAAAAAAGAAAAAATTGTGCAGTCAAGTATGTAGGCGAGAGGGAGAGACATCAGCCATCACTTGGGTTGTGAGATAGGGTAGTGAGATTTTTCAAGTATGCAGTCAAGTATGTAGGCTAATGTAATGGTGCTGATGAGTGTTACTGGCAGGCGTAGGCTAGATTGTAGTTTTTATTTATTTTAGCTACTTTTATGGTGTGTGCAGGTGTAGTTGTATAGTTACTTTATCTACCTTCTCTTGTCAATGAAACATATGAGTATGTTAGGGAAATAATTCTTACTAATGAGATTGACGGTGGTGGTGACATAAGGATGAATTATCAATAGAATCCATTATAAAATCATAATTTATTTATGTTATATACTTATAGGTTAGAAGTCAAAGTCAAGTCACCGAACAAATTGATTGTATGATTTCAAGTTTAGAGGTGAGTAAATAATTACTACGTATTTCTTTCTTACAAATTAAATATGTGATTGTTAATTAAGCATATTGGGTATAATACGTACATAATATATATCCGCGTAAAAAAATGAATTTGTTATATTGAGCATTCATTCATTCATGTGCATAGACGTTACATCATGTCTGCGACACTTAATATGCGAAAATATATCGCGCTTGTTATATGATTGATGATATGGATCGGCAGTGACGACTGCCTAGCCAAAAGGGCTTACGTCGCAGTTCATGCTTGTCACGCATACACGTTGCATTTGACATATGCTATATTGATATGATTTATGAAATATACGTCAATAAAATTATAATTGACCCACACATACTTAATAAAAGTACGAACAGTGAGCGAGCCGTACGTTATAAATAAAAGATTAATGATATAAAAAAATCCCCCTATTTGGCTTGCCAAACACGTAGTGAGTTGTTTACTCACGGAATTTTTTGACTCACCCCCATTATTTAAATTTCCTTTTTAGATCAGTAGTCGGTCAGTAGTGACAGTGTTCGGGTAGCAACGAGCGAGCCTTTCGATACTATGTCATCCCGTTTCTGTCGTTTTATCCAGAGGAGTTATCAGTTATTTGCATGTATAATTTTTATTTACTTCATTATTTCATTAGTAGTAGCTCCGATGTATTTGGGTAGGATCTGAGTTGACTTGAATAGTTTAAATTTGAATATTATTAGTATGTTGAACATGTGACTTTGACTTTTTTTCGTCGAGTCTTGTTAACTAAAAGTCAAAAGACAAATTAAACGCCATCGCGATCCATATTTTTCGGGTCGTGACAGTTACTCGATCGAGCAAAAAAAAATTCAAAGGATGTTGTACTTGACCGAGTAAGGCAATAGGTTACATCTTACTCGGTCGAATACAACCCCAATTGTCATACTTTAATCGAGAAATCATTTAGAATCACCCCTTTAATTAATGACACTTAAAGCATAATTTTTCTCATTTCTTCAGCACTATAAATAGAGTTCTCACTCATCTTTTCAGGCATTAAGAAGTGGATCAAGAATCCTAGAGCTCTGCTTTCTACGTACGTTTCTATGTTTTAATTTTCTTTTGTAGGTTTTGAGTAGTACTCACCATGGTTTTCACTATAACCATGAGTGAGTAGTAGGCTTTTGTTTCATAGATCCTACAGATCCTAAATTATCCATGTTCATAAATATTCAAGGTTTTTTAGAATGTATTCTTTTCTACTTGTTCCATATAGTTCTTATCATTTTACATGTTTATACTAAGTCTTTTGTCTTATTGATTACGTATATCTTGTTTTAAATTTTAAATAGTTTATAATACTAGAGTAGTAAAACATATGATATGCATGATAGAATAACTTAGGCTCGTCCACTCTCAGGATCATGTCAATCAACTAAGGCAAAAATCAGAGTTTATTGAGTATATGATTCAATTGTAGTAAACAGACTTAAGAAATTAAAGACGAGAATTAATGCTTTCTAAGAAAATAATAATCAAGTTAAAATTAACCTGTCCTCCAAATTTAGTAATAAACAAATGAAGACAAAAACTAAAGTTGCTCCATTGCTTAATTTAGTTGTAGTCATCCAATCTAGGTAATCAAATGAAAAATCAGAGGGTACTAGGAGCATTGAATATGACATTTAACTAAATTTTTATACGTATTTTTGAAGTTAAGTACCTCATGCATCCAACCGATGTTGGGGATGAATCAGTATCAGAAAATTTGTAGGTACGCGCGTTAAGGAAAGACGTAGGAGTCGGACATTAATGTGTGATTCCGAGTGAGTTCACTTATATTTTTCACAACTTAGCATCGTAAAAAGAGTAAACTTATCCTCAGAAATGCATAAGTATGAATACTTGGATAGTTTTGGTAAAGTAAAATCTAAAATGCTTCTATTTCTGTATCAAAACCAAAACAATACTTTTGTTTATAATTGAATACGTTGGTTTAAAAACTAAAACGCTTAGAGAAGCCCAACATCCCTTTTGTTCGATATGATCCTGCTAGTTTATAAATCTTGTTCGACTGCTCCTGGCTCTCAATATTTGATGAACGACTCAAATTAATTTCTAATCTTACAATATAGTTTCCTCTTACATCTTCATGAATTTCAACCTTTGGTCGATTTCAACTTGGTAAGTTCTTAACTCTTCTTTGGATTTTCTAATTATTCATCCTGGTAGTTGTATTTTATTTTCATTATTTTGCATGTATGGTTGCTTTCAAAGTCATAAGCATGGTAATAGTGTGGTTGTGTTGCTGTGATTGACTCCTTCAATAAATAGTAAATTTTTTTAAAAAAGCAAAAAAAAAATGAAATTCACCTGTTTGGCATGCTCAGACACTTGGCCTAAATTTTGATTAGCAAAAAGATTGTCCAGTAATAAGATTGACACATGATCATTTAAGTTTTTAACAATTAGTGGGTAGATTTACACTTAGGAGCTTCAATATATTTGTCATGCTTTTCACATCTTCATTTTCTCATTTCAATAAATTGTGAGACGTTTATCGTCATCTTTTTACACACATTTCAATTAATTAACTAACGTGTTTAGGTTAAATTACAATACACTATCCCCACTTATTCTCACTAATCAGTTATTGAGAAGCGCGACAGTTCGTCAAAAGATATTCGTGAACCGCTTGAGCTACTAATACGAAGAAGACATTAACGGATACTGCGAATTTGCTTGGCTATAAGCTGTAAGAGTGGGAGAAAACTACATGACTTGTTTGTGCAAGAAGAACTGTAACACAACTAGATTAACATTACCCGAAGTCCTTACCCATTTCATCATCAACGGTTTCGATATAAAGTACACTGATGCTTTCATTGTGAGAAAATCGGTGAAAAGAGACCCCAAAAAGATGATGCTGAGCCAAACTGGATGTTGTCGATTCGGATACTGATGATCGCATGGAATGTGATGACATACAAAGCATGTTCGACAACATGAACAAAATTTGCATGATGATGTAGAAAACGTATCAGACTCGCTTAAGCAAGCCTCAAAAATTCCTTTGTACCCCGAGTTGAAAGAGGAGCCAACTCAAGCTGAGATAGACTTACCTATTGAAATAAATGCCATGAAAAGTTTATTTGATTGTACTACTGCTGTTCTACTCATTAATGGCTCCTTTGCCTCTGTATGGAACTTTAGCACTTGCTATGGACCCTGTTCTACTTGGTATTGGCCTACTATGGATCTTATGAGGTTGTCACCAATTCCATGACCGGTAGGACAACCAGTTTATTCATCTTGCTTCATGAAAGTTGTGGTAGAGGGTACAGAATGGCTGCCAGCCAGAACATGCAGCGTTTGGATGGAGTGTTGCACTTGCACTGCCATTACCTTCTTGTTACCTTCTCTTCAGTGTCTTATAGACATTTCAGGTCAGCCAATGACATTAAATGTGTAGGCTGCTATAAGGAGTGCTGATTACTCACTAGACATACTAGGTTGGAGACTGCATGGATTTTTTCAGCAATTGATGGAAGCACTCTGGCAGCGTCATGGTATACATTTGCTTCAGGTGAAGCAGCATGGTCTTCTTTGGGAAGTAGAGATTCAAGTTTGGAGAATAAATTGTGAACAGTTTCAGTAGCCGCATTCAGGCCAAACAATGCTTCTTTTAACTGAGCGATCACTTCTTGCCGGTCCAATGTGTTGGGATCATACTCAGTTACGTCAAGTTGATTCAAATCTTTATTGATAGTGTGGTTGAGGGGTTCAAGCAGGGAAGAACTGAGATCTGAACTTTGTAAGTCTGCGGCTTTAGTCTTCAAATCATGCTTCTGCACAAAATCAGCGTAACTTTGTAAGTCTGTGGCTCTAGTCTTCAAATCATGCTTCTGCACAAAATCAGCATAACTTTGTGCTCTTATTGCGACATCAAATCATGCATCCATACAAACATAATCAAAAATAGATACCAATATCAAAGATATACCAGTTCAGATAAAGCTTGATGGGCTTGGCCGACAATACTGTCAGAGGAAAGATCTTCCAGTAACATACAGGGAACAGGATTTTGAATAGAAACTTCATTGCTTGAGCTTGAAAGTGTCTTGCAGCCCTTGAAATTATTACGGCGAACAGTAAAAAGCGAGGAGGATTTTTTCATGACTGAGGATTGTTTTTCCACCTAAAATGAGTCCCATAGAATAGTCAGCGTCATGCTTGTGCTTCTGGTTCAATAAACATAATAATCACACAAACAAATTTCCACAATGTCATGCAGATCCAGAGTGAAATCTTCTGCCGGGCAAGAGCATAACCATTCTCACCCACTTTTTTAAGTTATGTACCAAATTGATGACTGCTAACCTTCCGTATAGTTGACAAATTATTGAAGTGTCGTTCAAAAAAACTATCTGGCTGATTCTCAATTTCAAAAGCTGCTGGCATCTTGTTTCCGTCACCACAAGGTGTCAGCCTCTCTACCGTATTATTAGCAGTGAAACAATGTTGATCTTTGCACACGGTGCTACTGAAAAGCGCTTTTTCCTTGACATCATTTAAACCATTTGAATTCCCAGTGACTTGCTTCTCATCACTTGGATCTGATGTGCCTTGTGCTAAAATAAATTTCACACAAAGAAAAAATTTCTACTTCAGAAAGGTTTAGGAAAGTAAAAGACCGTCCCAATTCCATGGGTTGTACAGCATACCCAACTGAAATAAATAAAAAAACTGTAGAAATAAAGTACTTCAAAGCTTGTCCTTACCCAAATTGATTGAAGATAATAGCATATTTGAGCTATTTAGATGTCTGACTTCTGGAGTAAGTTGATCCAAGCAAACAGTATGGATTGTTCGCCAACGCATTTTAGAGAAACTGATAGCACTGAAAAATAAAATAAACAAAACTATCAAATAAGGTTTTTCATACTTTTTGAGAGCATAACAATTTGGGAAAAACATTGATCATAGATTGACCACAAAAAAACAACCTAACATATATTTCGTATGTACAATAAAATAGACAACCAAATGCAATTCTTGCCTTATCTCGATTTCAGGGTTTATATAGCCTTGGCTGCTGCCAGTATCACAACTTGATATACTATTAAGGATTCTCTTAAAATCTCCAGCAACAAGATCTGGACTAGTTTCTACTTCATGATGTGGAGACACTTTCACTCGATCATGGATAGCCAAAGGAGTACTGTGCACATCTGTATACTTTCAAATGGAAAAAGCAAAGAGTTTTCAAACCAAAACATTAAATTCACATTGTGTGGATAGTATGGAAACACTAGCAAATAAGCTTTAGTAAGTTGAGAGTCATTTATGTATAAAAAATGTCATGCGTCAAATGTTTCAACTTATACAAGCACTGAATAAATTACCTGTGGTAATATCGTCTCACTAACGCTTGGTATAGTCCCTACTACTTCCTTCTGAGCCCATTTTGGAAGTCTTGAAATGCTGAATCTAAATGCGGATGACTCCTGATAACCTTTGGCAAAAAACTGCTTACTTTTGCTGAAACACCTGTCATCTTCTAAAGAGAGTACGCTCTCCTGATTGGCATCATCATCTTCACGAATCAAAAATGCCCCAACAGTTAATTTTTCGGGAACATCCAATGGGGAAAGTGGACTAGAACTTTCCTTCATGCGCTGCATCATTCTTTCAGAAATAGTATCTGGTACTTTCCACAGAAAGATACAACTGTCACCACTTACCTAGAGCAATAATCAATACACCCACAAGAAGCCTAGTCAGGCGAATGCATGTCTTACATATCAAAGCTGAAAAAATTGATATGATAGGAGAAATACACGATTATTATTTTGCTATTGCAGATTTTGGTGAGTCAATTTACACAAAAGTAGAAAACACTTACTGATACAATGTGCCTGCAATCTGGCAAGAAGATGATTCCAGTGACAACTTCACTGTGACCCATCACTTTTGCTACCAACTCTCCGGTGAGATAATCATACATGCATACAGTCCGGTTAGAGTACGAGCAAAGCAGGTAACTGCCGCTTGGGTCCATTGTCACCTGCAAGAGAAGACTAATTTCTAGAACATAATAATGATTCAATAATATTGAACTTTCTTGCTAGCTAAACACGAGTCCCTTACTTTTATTGGATTGCTAAAGCCTTCAGTGAGCTTCAAAATATGAACAAGTTCTCCAGAAGAAAGGTCATAAGTACAGATATTTGCACCCTAAAAATACATCAAAATCAAAGGGAGGGCCCCAATTGTGCACTTAATCAACATCTTTTCAAGAATAACAAGTACCAGAAGTTGCACCTGCCCAACTGTAACTGCGAACTCCACCATAGGATCAATAAACATGTCATACAAAGCTCCTGCACATGCCCTTTGGTGATGATGGCGCAAAAGCTGACAACCAGTGTGTGTTACGTCAACATCATGAAATATGATAGTCCTATCACAATATCCAGATGTTAACTATATTTTCAAGCATATGGATGTGGATGTTCCGTGGAAATAAAATTTTACAGTAGTCTTATGCAGTACCCATCAGCACCACCACTGATAATCCTGCATCCACTAGGGCCAAGTTGCACGATTGTCACAGCAGTAGAATGATCATCAATGCTCCCAATAACAGCAAAATCCCTATTCCAAAAGGACGCGTCAGTCGTTGAAGTCAAGAAATGAAATTTAATCTAATTCATGAATCAAACCTTTCAACGTCATAGAGATGAATGACTCCATCTCGACATCCTGAAGCAAGTAAATAATTCCGTTTAAGAATTTTATTGGACATGCGCCTCTCTTGATACGGTGAGCTAAAACTCAGCGATAAAATCTCTGCGCCATGTGCATCCTGCCAGTATGCCCAGTGTTTGATAATAGTAACAGCCAATAATAAAGTAACAGATCTGTTACCTCTATGTCAACCTTTTGTTTCTCACTATATTCATTCAGGAAATGCTTTACCTGAACGCACACACATGTAGATGTATGAAGGTTATAGATCAGAAGGCTTCCCACAAGATTGCCTGCAGCAAGGTACTTGCCATCCTCACTAACAGTCATTGACCGAAATCCTTGCTTGTTAACATCTACCTCTACTGCTTCACGTTCAAATATTCCAGAGCTTACTGCAGTGTAAAATGACAAGCAGCAATAGGAAAAAAGCAGGTACCCAAAGACTTAAAAAGTGGTCGAGTAGTGTATGCGCATATGGAATGTGTATTTTCTGAGCACGAAAAATACCTAATAATGTAGTGTTTATAGTCTCACAAGCTAAAGAAGGAGAGTCTGTACTGAATTGACCAGATAAGATCGATTGAAATGTGAAATCCCATATTCTTATGGTTCCATCCCCTGAGCAGGTTGCAAATGGAACTCCACCGGAGCAACCTCTTGCTGCACATCCTGATGAGGGATTGTGGTTGTTTTCGCAAGGCAAACTCTTAATGTCCCATATGCATGCACTATGAGACACAAGCACACAACATCTAGTTGGCTGGTGACATGGCAGATACAAACAATTAATGAACATAAGAGGGAGATCCATTACAAAAAAATTTCAAGTCATGACCTAAGATGGCCAGCAGATCTTGAAAGTCTATTTACTTTGCAAAGCGAAGAATGTTAAGATTTTGAATAATGTAATATAAACAAAATTAAGCATATAGACGCTGATCAGGGGATCTCACAAAAACTTAAAGTGAATGCCAAAATCTTACATAAAATCACCTTGCAGGTATCATGCACATCCCAAACATAGAGACTATGATCTCCATAAATCACCACTGCAAATAGAGAATATGGAGGGAAACTATTGTAAGTGACATATACTTCCCTGAAATTCAAAATGACATCTCACTCATGTTCACCTAATTTTTCAGGTGTCACAAATTGACAAGCAACTGCGTCAGGAAAAGGAGATGGGCATCGAGTGTCTGGCTGTGTCATTCTGTCATGGCCAAGGATATCAATACCGTCTTGGCTTTTCTTGTCTAAAGAGTAGTGTAGCTCCCCAACATATGTCAGTGTGTCAATAGTGAAAAGTTGTACTATTCCACAATTGCACGCACAAGCAATCATGTTGTTGGACGCTGACAGTGAAAAGGCTTTCTCAACCTAGAAAAAAACAAGCATATTTTATAGCTTTTCGAAAGTCTCTGAAAGATAAAGATCAACGAAAGTATTCACCCAAATAAATTGTACGTTTTTCTTATTAAAATACTAATACATAATAAAGATGCATCATTTAAACACGTTTGGCAATACATGGAGTGATCAACCTTCCATCTCTTATATTTTCCCTAAGAAACTAATTACTAGGTAGTAATAAGCTGTGAAAACATTCCATAGACATGGAGTAAGCTCTGACCTGATGGGTTTCCAATAGGTGTATAGAATAACAATTATATCCAAGTCCAAGATACATTTTTCGTTATAATAATAGAAGGCAGTTTTTGACCAATAGCATAGTAAGTCAGCTAAAAAATCTTTGACAGAGAAAAAACACTTAATTATTGCGCTCCGAACTGTGAGATGAGTGTTACTGCTCAAAATTGAAAAACAATGTGCACTTGTGGTTTTATATGTTAGGTTCCACTAACCATGTGAATCTTGCCGATGCTTTTTTAGAATCCCTAATGGTAATATGTAATCATTTACATCTAGAAGCAATACAAATACCTACCAGTGAATATAACAATTCAGTCCGCTACAAGAAACAAAACAAAAAGGCCTAAGCATCTAAAGCTAATCTCAAGCTAAAGTCATTTCAAGCTAACAGCTAGCATGGCTTCTAAAAATAATGTCAGAAAAGTGCACCAAGTATAGTTCATTTATCTATTACACAAGTTATCGAGTGTACAAATACAGTAACTGAGTCATGTACCTTCAAGTTCACTGACTTCTGAACTTTAAATCCAGCACTTAGTTGACATAAGACACCTGATAAGTTGATGAACTTCAATTGAATGGCTTAAAAACTCAGCAACAGTTAAATTCATAACTGATTTGAAAATGTTCTTGCCTTTGTCAGACAATGCGAAAATAGGAGAAAATCCATCGGCCAATTTGGCAGAGTTGCCAGTAGCCCAAAGAGGGCATGCTAGAGATAAGAAGGAGCTTCCTTTCTGATGGGTAACATTAACAGGCTTTCCGAATATTAATGACCCCGTCCCAGACCTTGAGTTAGGCCTTGCATTTGGCCTGATGCTACATAACTTCAAGTGATTATTTCCAGCAATGACTACAAATTTTGCATTTGATGAGAAGCTAACAGACAAAATGGCAGAAGATGGTGAACTTGCTATGAGCTTTGAGACTAAAGTCCCACTCTGCCAGTTCCATAGACAAATATAGCCATCGCTTGTTGATCCAGCAGATACCAAGTGCTTTCCTGAACACAAGAGGAAGTTAGACATCCAGTAACTTATCTTAAAAATGTGTCTGGTGTTTTATGCAAGAACTAACCATCTGGAGAAAAAGCGATGCTCACAACTCCATGTTGATGACCTTTCAGCACTGATATTAAAGAAAGAAGCTCACAGTCCCATACTATGACAGATGCCTGTTTACCAATCTGCAACAAAGTAACATGCATATTCATTTCCTTATGAATCAACAACACACTTGCCATTTTCCATTCGGTGTATATGTAAGCCATCTGAGCAACTACAAGAGAGAAATCCCAACAGACAAAACACTCATATATGTAATTGATTACCTCTCCGGCAGCGACATAGCGGCCGTCCAGTGAAATAGCAACGCAGCTCAAGGGCTTGGGAGGTGTCTGAGGCAGCATGAGGTGGGACTGCTGCGTCCCCAACTCGACATTGTAAACCACAGCCACGCATCCGGCAGTGTAGACGCACCTGGAGGTCCCAAAACTGGAAGCCAGTCCATTGGAATTCTTCACCGACAGTCCGATAATCTCCTCCAAAACAAGCTGCCCATATTCAAAATTTTGAATCAACATTTGGGGAAACGAAACGAATCAGAAGCATGTAACAAGCCTGACTGACTGACTGACCTGAGGGATTGAACCTGCCTTCTTGAGCTTGCGGCGTGGCTTCATCGTTTCCAGCAAATCCTACTTGTAGACGATCTGATCGAACGAGCAATGAGCTCTGGTTAGCGACCCTCCGAACAATGGATTCTACAAAACCACCGATTCGAATTCAAATTCAAAATGTGGTTGTATGTATAATTACCATTTACAAAAATACACAATAAATACAATTTGAAAATTGAAAATTAAAATTATGTAGTTTTTATTTTTAATAACCAAAAGAATGTTGTCACCAATATAATAATTTAATTGTTTCCATCATTCCACATTGTAACAGCATAATAATTGAAATTTAAAATCATGTCAATTATGGGATCATTAATAGAATTCAAAATAAAATTATGATTTTTGTATGAAGAGAACTTCATTCCATCATATTATTATAAATTTTTTAATTAAAATCAAATAAATAAAAATTAATGGTCGGACTCTCAAACAAAAGGATGATTATGTGTTGCGTAACTACATTTTATTTTTAGTGAAAATATCTTAGACGTTGAACTATAATGATTTATCTAATTATGATCTGAACTATCAAAATTTCTAAATAAAATGTACTGCTAAATAATTTTTTGGGCGCAGTTAATACAAATTTGACATCGTTTATATGTTCTCAACCAGTGTTAAAAAACAAAAATACACACACAAAATGGAACAATCACCATCCATTTTCAAGCTCTGTCGGAGCCCCAGCTAGATCCATACTGCCGTTGTTAGATCTGCACCTGGGGTCGTCGATTCGTTGTGTCGGTGTTGGATCTCAACGAGTGTTTCCTCCATACAATTCACATCATCATCACCTCACCTGTCGCTTGTCGGACCTAAAGCCCTCAAGCTGGGCATCATGCTCTCTGACCTGGACTCCCACCCCCGCCTCAACCTAGCCATCGATGGAGCTAGCGAGGCCGATCCAACGTTGAACCTGGTCGATGGTGAAGGGGTTTGTAAGAAATTCATAGCGATTGTGGACGAGAATAAGATGGTGGTGAATCTGGGGGGAGGCGGGCTGGCTCTGCTGGTGGAGGTCATGCCGTTCTATTGGAAATTTAAAGTGGAGAGGCTGGAGGGGATGTTCGAGTTCGCCGAGTGCGTGCCTAGGCTGAGGACTGATAACGTCAAGGTTGCAGGAATGTTGTATGTGACTGATAATGAAAATTATATAGTTGACTTATATTTGGAGAGGGAACTTGGGGATTTGAATGTTGCGAGTGATAAGACACTTAGGCTGCCCGGCGTGGTGGAGCATGGCATGTTTCTAGGCCTGGCCACTACGCTCATTGTTACCGGCGAGCTTGATGTCTGCGTCAACAATAAGTAGACAAAGGTAAAAGGAATGTACTGAGCATTTTTATACTCTAGGTTGGATTGGATTATTGACGAGATCTGGGATCGGAATCGGTATTGATATACCGATTCGATCCAAGATCTTAGAATTGGATTAAGACCGCTAATGGATCAAGAAATCTTGGTGATCTTCTCTATCTAATGAGGAGTCCGCATTGAAATCGTTCGCTCCCGCATATATGCTTCAATAGGAACAACGTAAGGGTAGATTGTTACAATAGAAATCTCTGGTAAAATGCCTGCCCATAACCCAACAAATAAAGTAAATTACATAGTCTGTTTTAGGAATTGGCGACTTGCCCATTTAGTGACTATGACACTGAACGTTCCCAAAATGGGTACTCTCGGGTCAGATGAATTCGCCACCAGGGGTGGTGGCCAAGTGACAAAGAGTCCCGCCCGTGTTCCGCAAGGTTATGGGTTCGAAGCCCCACGGTGGTTGTTGGGTGCGTGTGTATTTTTTTTGTATTTATTATACCTATTGTAAAAAAAAAAGGTCGGGTGCATGAATGAAAAAAATTACAAAATAAAATCAAATTCTATCTAAAAAGTATTTTGTTTAATTAGAAAATAATATTATTATCTAATTAGTATCTAATAATTAGATTATTCATTCTTATATACTTCGATTTAATAAAGATATCTTAAATATTTTAATAGAATAATTATATAAGAATTCGATATAGAAAGAGTTCCATTTATTATATTAGATGCCTATTATAAAATGAATAACTTCTTAATTTAAATTGTTCTGAATAGTATATCGAGCCTAGCTCAGCATCAATATGATTTAGACATACATATCATATATATATATATGGGTGTATCAAGAACGATAAAAAAACGGATGTGGATATGGTCGAATGATAAAATTTCTTTTTTTCAAGGAGAAGATGTAACCTTGTTCTTGATACAATCAATAATTTTGCTTACTCTTACGGCTATCATTTGATGAGTAATCTTTGATTGGAAACTAATTGGGCGTTAGCTAAGAATGTTATTCCTTTATTAAGATTGATTGTTGGAGAGCTTAAGACTGATATGTGGTTATGCTACATTCATTTGCAATTGTTTCCTAAACGGTTTAGCAATCTATCCTGTCAACTCTTCAAGGCATGTCGCTAAAGATCAATGATATGTGGCATCAACTCCAAAGCGACATAGACTTCCATCAACTCTCATCACTGGACGGGAGCCGGTGTGACATTTTGAGGAGTCGAGTCGCTACTCGAGGAGTTTGGTAACTTCCACTTAGGTGGTATTATGTCGGCAAACATGGCTAACACGCTAGCATTGAAGCTTATTTTTGCATCTCTTTTCAGCCTGTGATATTTACTGCATAGCTCCTTTAAGAATTTAACATATTTTGAGATTTTTTGAAGTGCTTTGATTAATGGAGTAATGATTTCCACCTTTTAAAATAGGGGAAAAACCCAAAAGGGGCCCTGAACTATCACCGCTTACCCAATTACGGTCAGAACTACCATGATTTCCAAAAAGGGTGCGATGAAAAAAAAATTGGACTGATTTTCTAAATTAAAATTTACCATTACATTCTAAATCTAATATTATTTTAAGACTTAAATTTGTGTGCAAAAATTACGTCATTTGGTTATCAAAAGACATCGTTTTCTTTATGTGCGCAAAATGATATAATTTATTTTGATAACCAAACGACGTAATTTTCGCACACAAATTTAAGTCTTATAATAATATTAGGTTAGAAATGTAATGGTAAATTTTATTTTAGAAAATCAGACCAATTTTTTTTTCATCGCACCCTTTTTGAAAATCATGGTAGTTCTGACCGCAATTGAGTAAGCGGTGATAGTTCAGGGCCCCTTTTGGGTTTTATCCCTTTAAAATAAATCCCAAATATCTTCATCTTGAAACTTCTTACTTAGGAGCCTTAACCTGAGATGAAAATGAGAGAACAACTTCTTTCTACTTGATGTTCCTGATCGTTAAGTCGAGCTTCTTGTCATGACCCTTGATGTATTCTTTGAGCTTGTCGAGTTGCAAACTGAGTTCTTGATTATTGACAGCTCTTTTCAGGTACTGAGGTGCATAATGTTTGGGCCATGGTGGCTGCAAATAATTATTATCGACATAACTCATGTTTAGGTGGTTTTGAAGCCCTAGACGGTATGTGTTAGGTAGTGTGTCACCTTGTGGCTGACCGGGACGGTACACTTCAATAGTTATCAGCTCTTCGCTTTCACATATAGGTTCCTATGATGAAGGACAAGTGTAAGTAGTGTTCTTAATAGACATGCATACCGCGCACTGTTGCACTATGGTGGCTTCATCTTCTTCAACATCATGTGCACCATGAACTCTTTTAGTTCTGATAGTTTTGAGGGAGAGTCTGTAGCTTGTGGTGGTTTTGTTCCTAAGGTGGTAACCGTTTGCAATTCCATGACTTATGTTTTATGAATTGAACAATCACGTATTTTCTGTCATCTCTTTGATGATTGTCCACACCTCATCAAGATAATTTTTCTAAATGGATCCACTAGCTTTTACATCGACATCCTTCTCTCCTATGTAGTATTCCTTTGACAAAGAAATTGATTAGTGTTTAGTTAGCAAACTTATGATTTTGTCACTTGGTCACAAATTGTCTGAAATGCTCATAGTACTCTAACGCCCGCCTGGTTGCTACTTTATCCTACATATCTCTGTTCTAATCTGAGTAGCTTAAGCTGCAGAAAAATATTTCATGAGAAACCTATCTTACATTTGGCTACAAGTTGTAATAGTACCTGCATGCTTGTACAATAAGCATTCTTAAGCATAATCCATAAGATAAAAGAGAAAGCCCATTAACTTGAATCGATCAAGATCAGCTCCTGCCGGCTTCATCTTGGTGCAAACCATATTAAACTCATGAAGATGTCGCTGGACATCCTCTCCTGGCATCCCTTAAAATTTATAGAGTTGATGTATAACACCAATCTTAATTTCGATGTTAGCATCGTCCATTTCGTTAGGCTCGGGCGATTAATTAACCCTAAAAGAAAAATTATAATAAAAATGAAAAAAGTAACAAGTTGCTAAAATAAAGAGTTAACAAGTGTAGCTCAGGTGACTGACTTGTGATTGTGTTGATCATTGATGTTAAAGATGAAATTCGTATAATAAACCAAGCTTTGCAAAATATACAACCTCAGCACTATGATAGTGTGACAATGCGTAAACAATTGCTCTTACCCTTATATCACCATACCCTTTAATCAATAATACAAATTCTATATGCCAATCATGCGAGTAAAAGTATACAAGAAGGACACATATATTAACGAGCAACAATAGGGAGCTGAATTTAGATAACCTGGCTCTACCCTATCTAGAGTATGTTTACAATATTACCATGAACGAAATATGTTTATTTGCTACTCGACTAATTAGTATTGGCCATAACGTTTACAATTAGATCAACGATAGAATAATTGTAAGGAAACATAGGTTGTTAGGCTAAGCTATTAAACAATAATCATAAAATAGTCATGTAACTAAGCAATCATCTAGTTAAAGTTTAATAATTATACCATCAAAGCATGAACTTTATTAAGAATAATAATCTCACAATAACAATTCACAAGTCATAGCACCTGAACTACACAAGAGAAATTAGTCACGCATGGCCATGGAAAAATACATAATCAGATAGGGAAGAATAATTCTGATAAATCCTATTAGCTCCTTCCTTCATCCCTTTTTGTCTTCTACTAACACCTTTGGGTCTAAAACCTTTGAGAATCTTGGCCTAAGAGAGAATTGGTGTCAAAATTAGTTGCAAGCATGACACTCAGCACATGATGTAATGCGGTACACAACACACACTTTAATGAGGGACCGAAAACCTCCTTATATAACCCAGAGTGACGCCAATCTTTAGCAATAAGAATTAGCATAAATTATTTAATATATTTGATGTTAATATCTTATAAAAACTATGGACACGGACTTGATAATGATGGAAATAAAAACTAGGAATTGGAAACCGAATTAGAAAAATTCTAAACACTAACATTGTTGGCTCTAATGGTGCAAATTCATCGAGAATAGGACTTCAACTCCTCTTGAAAAATTGTAGATCTCTCTTTGTTCTTTTTGTAATAATTTAAAGGGGAAAAACCCAAAAGGGGCCCTGAACTATCACTGCTTACCCAATTGCGGTCAGAACTACCATGATTTCCAAAAAGGGTGCAATGAAAAAAAAATAGAACTGATTTTTTGAATTAAAATTTACCATTACAATACAAACCTAATATTATTATAAGACTTAAATTTGTGTGCGAAAATTACGTCATTTGGTTATCAAAAGACGTCGTTTTCTTTATGTGCGCAAAATGGTATAATTTATTTTGATAACCAAACGATGTAATTTTTGCACACAAATTTAAGTCTTATAATAATATTAGGTTAGGAATGTAATGGTAAATTTTATTTTAGAAAATCACTTTATTTTTTTTTCATCGCACCCTTTTTGAAAATTGTGGTAGTTCTGACCGCAATTGGGTAAGCGGTGGTAGTTCAGGGCCCCTTTTGGGTTTTATCCCTAATTTAAATCCCTCAAATCGAACATTTGGTGTGAAATATATCACATTCAAATTTTTTCCAGTTCCACTGACTCAATTTTAAAAATATTATGCGTATCGCGCGCCCAATCAAATAATTATCACGCGCTTAGCCATTACACACGTCCTCTATTGAGTCACCATACTTTGCGTATTTCTTATTCATTTCATGTGTCTTCTCTCCACCACATCTCCGCATGTGACTGCAGTCCTTAGCGCGCGGCAATGCGCTCGGTCGTTAGTGACTTCTGTGCTCCGATTTGATTTTGTCTGTCTTTTGCTTTAAAAACCTTTCTTTTAGCATGTTATCACTTTAAACCTTAAATTTGCACTGTAATTTGAAAACTAGTAAATACCATTAAATAAACTCATAGACGATCAAGAATTAGGTGAATTATGTATAAAATAGACCAAATAATTTGGTCTCATCAGTCCTAAAAAGTTTACTTTTAAAAAATGGTTCACTGTCGTGCGTGGGGGAGAGCTGACACACAAGAAAAGGAAAGAAAAGAAGAAGATGTGACTCTGGCCGTGAGCGAGAGCGGCGCGCTCGATGGAAAGTAGCACGTGCATGCAACAAGCTGTATTTTCCTAATCCGTTTTGTAGATAATTTCCAATTTTTAAGGAGCATATCTTTCGGCTCAAATGTCCGATTCACTCAATTCAAATAGCTATAGAAATATCAGACAATTATCTACACGTTTTTGTACGAAATGAGAGCCTAAATCTCGATGTATATTTGTCAGAATCGCCGACAAAGTCTCTGGATAGATAATCTTCCTAAATTGGCTCCTATCTCGATTCTAATCTCTATGAGCCGAAGAAGTCTGAAGTTCATCAATATCTCTTGAAGATTTACAAGATGAAAGATCCCAGATTTGTAGCTTGAAAGTTAAGCTACCTCACACTTATATATATAGAGCTTAACAAAGGAGAAAAGTGTGATGTAATGTGTCAATTATCGTGCCAAGAGGTGTGTGGAACGGGCGTGACAGCAAGTAAGGAGCAGTAGAGAGCAGCAAGAGAGTTCAACCTAGCATAAGTTTGAGTAAGATTGTAGCTTCTACTGTTTTACTTGTATCTATGTCTATAACTTTTAGTGGTTAATTCTCTTTATGTAGTTCAAGTGCTGTAAATTTGTGATGATTATTTTGAGATCGTTTGTGCTTATAAATTCTATTTATGTTGGTATTGTTATTGCATAAAATTTGAATGATTACATTGACGTACATGACAAAACTAATGTGTGCAGTTCCTCGTTGCATGAAGCCTAGGCGCTTAGATCTGATTGTGAGATGGAAGCCAAATACCAATCAGATAGAGCATATATAGTAACTTATCATAAGTTTTGTAGAAGCAACATAACTTTGTTTGAATTCCCTATCACAGTAGCAAAACTGCATATGTCTTGTTGTTAGGCTGATATTGTACTAGAGCATGTTAGACATATAGAATTCATATCATTGGATTAAGAGTGTGATGATTATAGAATAAGAGCAATTGTTTACACTCTACAAATGGGAAGTATATTTTGCTGAATGTAGTGCATCAATAAAATTTAATATTTTGTATAATGATTGATAATATCATATGTCAAAATCACCTGAACTACATACCTATCTTTCTGATTTCCTACTTAACCATTATGTTTACCTCTCTTTTTTCTAAAAATGATCAATAGTGGTTCTCCACTTTTTCTCTTGGGGATTCGAACTCGAGAGCTATAACCCCTCTCAAGTGAGGCGCTCACCAACTAAGCTACCCCTCGTCCCTCCATTATGTTTACCTTTAATCTCTAAAACCTCACAAAAATTTATGTCTTTTATTTTATTTATTTGTCTAGTTATTAAAACGGTCACAACTCAGTCTTTGTGGATCAACCCTGTACTTATCATTAACTGGTAAGTATAGGTTTATAAATTTATTTGCATAGGATAGCTTAATGAGAGTCCTATCGCTGGTGCTTGAGGATATTCCCCCATGTGTCCTAAGCACATCTAATAATTAAAACAAAAGGAAAAATAACTTTAATAATCATACACTGTCATCAAATAATGCACAAGATTTGTAACAATCAAAACATAAATTAAATTAGTATACATAATTCATAAAATTACATCATTAGATTTGTCCATATCTAAGTTCACAAGTGACACAGTTAAATATTACACTTGAATTTTTTTTCATAATATCCCAAGGGACCATTTATCTTTCAGTATTTGGATCAGTTCTCCAAACTTCACTTCAAACCCTATGGTTTGACTCTGTTAAGTAATAATACCCTACGACTTCTTAAATTTTTTACCGTGAACCCATTCATGAAGTTGCTTGCAAAGTGTCTAGCACACACCTTATGATATAATCTCGGTGGAGACCATTTGGTCAATGTCATGGCATTTAAAATATCAGTGTTCTAATAAAATATAACACTTAAATGATCTTTGTCGGTAACACCCAATCGCATACGGCTCATAAACCACTGCAAGCTGTCGTGGTTCTCACTCTCAACTAGTCCAAAGACAATTGATAGAATCGTTCGTGTCAAGACCGACCACAGCAAGAAATGTGCCTCTCCCACTTGTCATGCAAATTGGTTCCAACCGCTTAAAAAACAAGTCGACAATGTCTAAGAGCTTGGATTGCTGGGGTGAATGCCCATAAAACTCTATCTATGTACACTGATTGAGAATTCTCAAGATTTTCATGCCAATAAACAACTGACCCAGGATTCGTTTGACAAAGTATGTCCATATAAGTAGGAAGTATTTGAAAAGACTTCTACTAATCATGAAATAAATTTTTTATTACCTTTTATCCAATCTTTCATATAAGAGACCTCAAACATGTATTTATTTTTTATAAATTATATGATCTGAGCTAATGAAATCCTCAACTTTTTGTGAATGTACTCCTTCATCTCCCATTCAATTAAGTTTTTGTTCAAATGAATATTATCATTTGGAATCACATCACATTCACATATATGAGGTCCCTCATATACCATAACAATAAGCATCAGTAATGTTTTTTCATAACCATCCTAAGATGTCACTTCAACCAATCTCGTCGTCATCTTCCCAGTAATCACACCACATCCTACGATGTCACTTTTTATTCCATTCGGATTGACAACAAATACACTTGTCAAACATGTATTATCGCGTCCTTATAAGCAAAGTATTGACCTATCATCATTTATGTTTTCACTTACATGCAGCAAAAGTGTGTCACTCTCATATGCCAAATCAGAGATGTCACTAAAAGTTGGAAAATCTATGAACAAAGGGCGCGTGGTTCAAATCTTCTCCTATAACATTTGAATCTAATACGTTTTGAACAATCTCACTTTATTTTTTCTTATTTTTAAAACCATCATGAGAACGATCATCATCTACATCACCAAACAAGTGAGCAGGTAGATATTCCGCCTCATCAAACTCTCTATCCATCATCTCCAATTCATCATTATATACTTATCTATCACTCTATTATTAATATTCTCTAAAGTCCCATTACAACGTCATCAAAACTATACTTGTACTTTTGATTGTCATAGCTATTAAATAAAATAACAAATACTACAATTATATTAGAAAAACTGCATTAACAAAAATTACATCTAAACCATCCCTAAATAAAGTCTCATTTAATACAAATTATTTAAAAAACTGTTACTGCACCATTTCTTCCACCAAATTTCATCTTCCACATATATCCTTCAAAATTCATTAACGATAGAAAATCATTCATCCACTAAATTTCAATATTAAATTGAGTATATCCCTTACAACTCTCATTTTGTATCAAATCATGAACCGCAAGCAAAACCTATCAAATTTATACTTTCTTTTAGTGAGGGGTGAAGCACGGGCAGTGGCAGACCCAACAATAGGGCTAAAAGGCTGAAGGTGGAAACGACGATCGATTGGCGGAGGTAGCAGGGCGCAAGGGTAGCTGAGGCGACGATTCGAGTGCGATGAGAGATGTGAGAGAGAATACAAAGAAATGGAAGAAAATAGGAAAAACACCTCTGAGTTTTAAATATGCAATGAACCCGAATTTGATGACATGAAGTGAAATAAAATAGAGAAAACGTCTTTAAGTTGGTGATCTACAATGAACCGTTGTTTTAAGTAATGGTTCCACCAGCTCGAAATCACATTGTTTGATTAAGTTACACAAGATCTGACTCTCACCTCAATCATTATTTCAAGAAATGGATGGATTCTCTCCTACTGATGTTATAAATGATGGTTCACTCTCGAGTATGAACAACTGCCTCAATCAGCATTTTACTTATGACAACCACTTTTCGAACTAGCAGCCGGCTATGTGGCTAACATGTCTGCAGGTGACTAGCATACAACCTAGTCAAGAGTGGTTGTACAAAAACGAAGTATTATTTTAAAACAGTTGTGGGACAAAAATATGTCATTTGGAAAACTAACTAAAAATGAGGCTAATTGGAGAAAAAACCTCCCACAACGGTCGATAAAAATCAATGAAATAAGGATTAGCTCATAAAAAATGAATAAATAATAAATTTTGTCAAATTATTATGTTTTACTTAATAATCTGTCAGTAATAAATAAATTTTAATTCTTAATTTTAACCGTATGTTATGATTTTTTGAATGACTTGTAATGAGTACTTTTTTGTTTTTTCAAATATATTTTCTGAATAAATAAGTAGCTCCCAGACAGTGTTCTAAAAGGCGCTAGGCGGTCCTAGGCGGTTGGCTTGGGGCCTAGCGACTAATCGGCTAGGCGGGGATTAGGCGGAAGGATTAATCGGATGATTAGGCGGAGTTATATATATTAATAATATATTTAATAATTAATTATAAAATTATACCTATAAAATTTAAATTTATTTTAAAAATAAAATATATAAAATAATTAGGCGCTAGGCGGGACATTTTTAAAACGCCCAGAGACTAATCGAGCGCCTAAGCGGCTAGACGGCCGCCTTTTAGAACAGAGCTCCCAGATGGGTAATATGCGCAAGTAAGGAGTCTGTTCCGTTAATACATGAAATTGCTGCATGAAACGCAGCGTTTTATAGAGCAAGATGAAGAAAGTAAATCCGTTTGGAATGTATCAGGAGAAGATTAGACTGCGTGCAGCAGCGCAAGAAAAGAGGATCAGGAAGCCAATAGCCTTTGACTCTGAAAATCTTCTTTAACATCTTCTCCTCCTTCTCCCACCTCTCCACCAACCTTTTTCTTCTTTTATCCACCATCAATCACACCCCAAGTTGTTGCAGAAGAGACACAAAGCCCACTTTTTGACTTGGTTTTGCTTGGATACAGACAGACGGCTGCCGTTCACCTTCACTTCCCTAACAAGAAAACACCAAATTACTTGTTGTTGATTGCAGGCGAGAAGCCTTTAGCAGTTGGTGGAGGAATCATCATCACTGGGTTGTGCTCAGGATCTTGTAAATCTTTCTGTAAGGTTATTAGATACTTTCATGTTCAATCATTTATCCACCCATTAAATACAATTGATCAACCATTGACAAGACAGTGTCTTTGGGTCTCGTAGGATAGGCTCGAAGAGCGGATTCTAAATCGGGGTTTATTGAGATTTTGAATTGGGGATTTGTGTCGAACTGTAAAGTTATGAACTTTAGAAGCTTGGAAGAATTCTGGGCTTTTTATGTGACTCAGCACTCCAAGCTGTCGACCAGACGCTGGCACTTTGCTGGGACGCTAACCAGTGCTCTTTTGCTCGTTTATGCCTTGATATTCAACTGGTGGTTCTTGTTCTTTGTCCCGGTGTTCGGGTATGGCCTTGCCTGGTACAGCCATTTTTTCGTGGAAGGTAATGTCCCAGCTACATTTGGGCATCCATTCTGGTCTTTCTTGTGTGATCTCAAGATGTTTGGATTGATGCTTACTGGGCAAATGGATAGAGAGATGAAGAGGCTTGGGAAGAGACCGGTCTTGCAGGTGTTCTGATTTTTCTTGTTTATCATGTCAGTGATTTCAGCTGCGGCTGCACTCTGACTTTCCGTTGGTTATTATGTTTGGTTTCAAAGAATTACATCTACTCTGTTGGTTGTGATTGATTGTCAGATACGTGTTGTTTATAAATATGTTCTATAAATCTAGCTCAGCCATAAAGGGTGATGCTGCACCTGCACTGCATCCATATGTTACGGGTGACTCCGAATTAATGCCACATTAATGATTTTTGAGAGTAGAGTAGGCGGCAATGGCATTTTGATGCTGCTGCCTTAACTTGTATGTTAGAGCTTCGTATGTTCCTTGCCGTCTGGGATTGAAATCCTTGTTGCATTTACTAAGCATGTACTACACAAGAGACCCCCTTGCTTCTGTTTCTAGTTGATCTCATATCCATCCCCGACTTGGGGAAGGGACATGTTAAACTTTCTGGGAAGGGACATGTTACACTTTCTAACAAACAATGATATAGTTTCCAAGTCAAGTGATATGTAGAACGTTGAACGTTCGGTTGATGGGTGTGAACAACTTTTTGTCCTAAACTTGCGTCATGTTTACTAGTGAGTTTGTCTAGTCGATCAATTATCCATCTCTTTTTATCAGTCTCAACAAATGGGTACAATGTTTTCTCTGCAAGCTTGATCTGGGTGCCTCATTTCTGCACGCAGCAACCCTCAGATTTTGAAACAATATGCCAGACTAGAGTTTCATACGAAGATGCTCCACAAAAACATTGCATCATGTGTGTTCTTCTAGCACCCGTTTCATAGAGTGTATTAGTACAAAGTTGCATAAATAATATCAACTAAAGATGTTTAGTTCACTATCCGTATAAGTATTAATAATACGTATCATAAATTTTACTTTTTAAAATTCGTATTAACAATCTCTTTCAAACGACGTAACTTTCGCACACTAATCTAAGTCTTATAATAATATTAGTTTTAGAATGTAGTAGTGAATTTTGTTTTAGAAAATCAGTCCAATTTTTTTTTCATCGCACCATTTTTGGAAATCGTGGTATTCTGACCGCAATTTGGTAAGCGGTGATAATTCAGGGCCCTTTTGGGTTTTATCCCTATTATTTATACGGGATATTAATAATACACCCACATTCCATACGGGCTACCAAACGTAACCCTATGAAATGATCTGCCACAAAGCAAAGTCATTGGTTTAATTCAATCCTGAATGATCAATATCCTTGGAGTTGAAATGGGCATGAACAGAAAATTTATGTAAAAGATGCAGTTGCATGGAGGCCCGACCAGACTGAAATTTTAAATAAAAAAGGTTACTGGATATAGGATCACATCCCATATAAACTAGATAAGAGATTGGACATAATGACATCATTTTACTATATTTTTTTTTGTATGCTAGTGCTTTAGAATGTTTAGCACATAATTTTATATATACTAAAATCTTAAAATTCTAAAAAATTAAATCATAAATCTGAAAAATCTAAACCTGAAGTGTCTGGAAATCCTAAAAATACACAAAATCTTGAAAATCCTATAAATCTAACACCCAAAAATATTAGAACCTTATAACCCAAAAATGAAAAACAAAGAGTAGCAAAATCTTATTTATTATCCGATTTCTTACCTAAATTATGAGGACCCATATTTTGTTTCTCCATAAAAAAGTGTCAGATCATCTAAAGTCGGTGCATTTAATGAGTGTTCTCATTTCAAAATGAAATCATTTTAAGCTGATGCATTTATATTTTACATATCTATATAAAAATAATAAAAAATAAATGTTGAAACTCAAAGTGCATGCTTGGGTTCAGTGGCACTCAAAGTGCATGAAAACAAATGTTGGAAATTTTTTTAATATATTTCGATACTCTTGCTCTAGTATTACGGCGTAATTTTTTTGCTCAATTTCCCCCAAGACATCTCCCTGTGTTTCTTCGCCATCTTCAATCAATATTAAACACTGAAAATTGGGGGCGGTAATTGTGAATTGCCCTAAATTTTTCATCTCAATTACAGCATTGTCCCTTCTCGTGATGAGCAGTCATCTCAGCGCGCGTGTAATGAGATCAAACTATTCGTTTCATTATATATTTAATGCATCTCACTATTGACTATTTTTATTATAATTTAATGGTTTAGCTTGTTTTTATGTTTCAGACTTATTTATCGTTTTAACACAAAAACATGTTAAAAATAATAGTTTTGGAGCAAAAGACGGATAAGATCAAAAAAGAGGATAGAAGACAGCGTTATGTCAAGCGCAGAGCTGCGCGAGATCATTGGTTGAGTGCAAGAGCCAAATGTGCTCGACTTTAATGAAATGTGTGCACGACACTCATTGTTACCTAATCGAGACAGCATAATCTTCCCAACTTTTGAGGGGCGCCAGATATCCAATTTGATTGGTTTAAAAAGCTACATAAAGATAAAAAAGATTATATATAATTTTCTAGGAGGAGTCACATTCTAATTTTCAGTGAATTACAACCAGTAGAGTCAACAAGATCGATGAGTAGGAAGTTTCCAAATTCAATAATAAACCCAAGTTTATCTTCTATCCGCCTCCAAGCCCAGTCTTTACCAGATTTCTCTAGCAGATATACATCAGACCATGTTTGTTAAGTAGTGAGCTACACCTAGAGTTATATAACGAGGTCTCTAACTCACCATTCAAGTGTGTCAAGGCAGCCAAAGGCTGCAACATTGTGCGATACTTCAACGTGTGCAACAAGGTTCAGAAGAGCAGTGGAGAGCATCAAAACACGTCTTATAGGAGTTCAGAGTCAGTTTGTAAAGGCAATCTTTATTAAACTAATTATTTATTTTTCTATAGCATTATAAATTCTCTTGTATAGTTCATGTACTGTGACTTGTGAATGCATCATGATCAACCCAAATTCACAAGTCAACTTACATGAACTAAAAGTTTTGCTTATTGATTTTTTTCTTTAATGTGCAGGTTGAGTGGTTGACATCATTATAAATTTGAAACCCCTAGAAGTTGTGTATTTTATTTTTCTATGGATCAGTTACTAATGTCTCAAGAAATTAGTCAGTGAGGATCGACCGTGTACTGGCTAGTAGGGGTGAACATTCGGTTATTAACCGACCAAATTCCTTATTCAGTTAACTGATTCGGTTAACCGACCGTCAAAAGTATTAATCATTAACCGAACCGAATTTTCGGTTAATTTAACCCAATAACCGAATAACCAAAAATTCAATTAATTTGGGTAAATTAATATTAATATTATATTCAATATTTTTTATATTTAATTTTTATTAATATTAATGATTTTATAATTTTTATATTTCATTTTGATATTTTATATTAATATTATTTTTATAATTTTTTATATTTAATATTAATACTTTTATTTTTATTCAGTTAATCGGTTAACCGAAAACACAAATAATCTTAATCGTTAACCAAACCGAATTTCTCGATTAACCGAATTCGGTTAACCGCGGTTAAAATTTTCGATTAAGAGAGACTAGTGAGTCAGGAGTTATATATTTTATTGGCATAACGGGGTCAATAACCGGCTTTATCAGCATGAGATGCTTTAATGGGAGGTTAAATTTGGAGGTTGAGAGCGCCCCTTCGCTACAGCGTTGGGGAGAACCGGCTGGCTGGAACGATGGTAAGGGTTTGGGTTTCTGATATTGAGATTTTGTCTAGCTGACTGCCGATTGTCTGCTGGGGTTTGATCCTCTACGATGCGATTCATGGACATGACTTGGTGCAAATTAGTGGGACGAAGAAGAACCAATTCTCTCCGTATTATTGGTTTGAGAGCGGCTAAGAAACGTTTGAACATATTCTGGGGAGAGAGGCCAGAGGTATGTGTGGACAGAGCTTCAAATTCTAGGATGAGAGTGAGACGGTGGAGGATTGAACCAATCGATTGAACTACACCTCTGCATCCTAGTAGTCTGAAGGACCAAAGCGACGCTAGATACTCCAAATAAATTTTCCCCAATCAGTTCCTTGTTGTTGATGGTGTGATATATGCTGCAAATCATATTATCTTTCCGCCTGGAACAACTACCCCTAGATTTCTTCATCGTCTGAGAAAAACGATAAGTTTAGTTTGGTAATGTTGTGAGGATGGTTGTAGTCGACTAGACATGGTTTTCATGAAGTAACCGGTGAGTCGCTCATCAAACGAAGGTGTGTATGATGATGAGGCTCACTGACTCAAGCAGTATCCTGCGAGCGATTGCTATTAGGCTCAACCCTTCTGACCCCATCAACTTTTGAGCTGTGCAGATTAATATTGCAGCTAGAAAAAGTCCAGTAGAGATGTTGTCCCTATAAGATGACAATGGAGGAATGACCTTCCAGCTGAGGATTGTGCCAATTGCCTTAAACAGCCGTCGATCTCTGGTGCCACCAACACTATTAGATTCAGTTTCTCTTAGTTCTATAGGGCACGTTTGTTGAAGATAAATCTTTTCTTGTGGATGTGCTATGGGGTTCTGTACCTATGCGGTCAAAGTTTTGGTAAGGAAAAGACTTCGAGCACTTCTGTGCTTTATGTAAAAATGCCACCAAATTTGTTCGGCATCTTATATTCTCATGCGACACCCATATGATTTGGTTCCTAAGTTTTTTAGGAACCTCATTTTCTGCAAGTTACTGATTATTTTTCAAATTTTTTTCTCTTTATTGGATGCCTGCAACTGACATTACTATTGCTTTAAGCGACCATGATGAGTACTAAAATTCATGAGCATGTTTAACTTTTCCAGTCTCCTTCACTGGCTAAAAATATTAGTTGCAATTCTTTTTTGAAAACTGATCTCTGCTGGTCTATTTGGCTTGAGGCGTCCTAATTCTGACAGCAGACTCTTAGGGGGTGCAATATACGGCAACTTTCTTCTCAGCTGAGCCAAGTTCTTTGCATCTTTTCTTTGGTTTCCCGTTACTAGTAAAAATAGAACTCCTAATGATTATTCAGTGATTTTCATGATCTGATGAACATAAATTTAGAAGTTCATAATTTACATCAACCTTGTGGAGTCAAGTAATAAATTATTTGTATGAGTACATCACGAATCACAAGGGTTGCCACTTCTGACGACGACATTAATTGTGGAGGATAAAAATCAACAGTATGCGTCTTGGAGATATGCAGTCTCCGGAAGGGGTTTTCTTTTGCCTTTTCCTTTCATGGTGATTAGCGGCCCAGGGATAAATCAGAGGGGCGCTGATCCATAGTATACGACTTCAGCTGGACCAGTCATGTATATGTGGTTATCTGCCTCCCTCCACTCAATTTCCAACGGTCCTCCAGGAAGATCAACAGTGCATTGCTGTCAAGAATTATGTAGAAAGTGTGATTAATGAATCAAGTTGGGATCATGATTGCGACCTCATATGAAATTAGTAACCGATAAAACATGAGTTAGCTTACTCTGGAAGCACGACCCTCTAGTACTGCTGCCACCACCAAAGCACAAGCACCAGTACCACAGGCAAGGGTGGCTCCTGCGGTCATTAGATCAATGGTTAAGTTTATGCCTCGGCGAGGCAGATGAATTATCTGTTCTGGGACTCGCAGAAATTGTGCAAACACTGTTGATTTTCATATTATAACAAATACTGCTTAATCTGACTGAAATAATATATGTATTGGCATACCAGCTCCTCGTTCCCAAACACGCATTTTCAAGTGCGTAGGAGACAGAACTTGGACAAATTCTGTGAAATTGCAAGAGCGATCTAGTATCAGTAAATTATAAAATATGCCCCAATGTGATATAGCCAAGTCCAGCTTCAGCAATAATTGAAAGAAACTACATTTCCCAATTTTGTGGCAATGTAGCAAGTAGCAAGTAGCAAGAGCAAATCTCTGTGATCATAGTATTTCATTGCCATTTATCGGCATAAACTAGCCAAACATCTAGGAACAAAAAGTACAAAAGACATTAATTGAACTAGGATACACACATGACACAGGAACAGTATGAAAGTGACCAACAAAGTATGATGAATGTGTGAAGAAAACCAATGACTTAGCAGACACGCAGGCAGAGAGTCCACAGAAAAATATATCATGAAATAAGTATGCACCTTAACCATATAATAAATATATATATATAAACAAAACAAAATATCTTAAGAAAAATCAATGATTGCGTAAAGAAATCGACAATAGAAAGATGTGCAAGTAATAAGACAAATGGAATATCCGATACTAGAATGCTAATAACCAAATCAGTCTAAGGTTACAAGGAAGTAGAAACTAAACCTGTGTTTGTCCGAGCTGGAAATAAATTATGATGCTCGAATTTTGGACCAATTTCAGCTAGATTCAGTTCATCAACTTGCAATCCCTGTAGAATCCACACCAGGAAGAATTTAATTTCATAATGAGACAAAATACATGCGGTCATTCACAACTATATTATTCACATATCAATTCAACAGCCTGGAGGTGTACAGGAACACTACACTCATGTGTCACCAGTACACTGAACAGAGCTCCATGGCTCATGCTTGTTTACAGATAGCGAGTAACCTTTTTCCAAACTTAGTCTGTCTATGTTTAAAGATGTATAAAACACTTAAATGAATAAAGTGGCAGTTAACAAAAAAGTACACACACAGACCTGGCCTCCCTTAGTCCCAAAAGTAATGCAATGGGGATTTCCCATACTAACACATGTCACATTCCAGATGGTTCCATCCACGTCCAGTTCAGCTTGAACAACAGACTCGCCTTTGTTAGCAGGCAACTTTGTAGGCACATCTGCTGCTCGAAGTATTGGTTCACCCATATCGACTCGAACCTGGAATTAGA
>NQLW01000054.1:477741-571234 GCA_002312845.1 Kalanchoe fedtschenkoi
TGGCCTTGTTGACCGGATTACCAGTGGACGGACGCGCTGTCACCGGGACGGAGCAGGATGTGGACTACACAGAGGAGTGCATCCAGTTGCTCGGCACTAATCCAGATAGAGGACCATCGCCTGGTGTAGTGCGCATGACCTGGTTCAGCGGGAACATGCGCAACCCCCCAGAGGACGCCGACGAGCCTACACTTGAGAAATATGCACGAGCTTATATCATGTGCATGCTCACATCTTCATTACTGACAGACACTTCCGGTAATGATGTCAGTCTCCACTACCTTCCACTACTACGGGACATGGCGGGAGTGCACCTCTACATTTGGGGAGCCGCTGTGCTGGCTTGGCTGTACCGACAACTGTGTTCTGCTTGTGTCGGTCGCCACAGACAGTTCGGAGGAGCAGTGTTGCTGCTGCAGTTATGGGCGTGGGAGCGGATGCCTCTTGGGCGACCCAGTGAGACGACGTTACCAGATCCGGCAGCTTGGGGTGAGATAGAAGAGGGTGACCCGCTGATGGCCCCATCCATCGCTTATGGGTATGTGTTTCCGTAAATAGTAATGTAGTTTATTATATTTGTATGAAATATAAATCTCATGTCGTTCTTGTTTGTAACAACAGTCGATGGAGAGGCACACGTGCCTACAGACAGTCACCTCGCCAGGTACTGATCTTCTACCGAGATCAGCTCGACAGGCAGAGCCCGGCGGAACTGCGATGGACACCATACAAATTGGAGCGGCTTCAGGGTCTCAGTCATTTCTGCCTACAAGGGAGTCATGTATGGACGGCCGAGGTTCCTCTTATTTGCTTCGTCGTCGTCGAGTGGCACTACCCGAGTCGCGTGACTCGCCAGTTCGGGTGGCAGCCCAGGATACCTGACCGGCCGAGACAGGGTCATACAGAGCTGCACCAGGTTTCCCGGAAGAAAGGGAAACTTGATTGGAGAGTCGAGCACGAGGATTCCATCGCAGTGTGGAATGCACGTGATCAGCATGTGGTGCAGGGAGCAGACGAGTACGAGCGTGGTGCGTTGAGAGAGTACACCGACTGGTACGAGAGGATTACACGCCGCATTATTCAGCCACCTACATTTCAGGCGCCCACATACCAGCCTTCTGCACCGGATCGCACGGCTATGGTTAGTGATATAAAATTGTGTTATATTGTACTTAATAACCTGTAAAATACTTACAATAACTAATGTAATTTATTGTCTTTGCAGGTTTGTTCGTTATTGCGTAGCTGTAAGGTAGCGGCGGAGGTTTTCGTCAGTCAGCTGTTAAGAGGCTTGTGCACGACCTGTTCCACACATGCCACAGCGAGTTACAGGCCGTGAACGAAGATGCTCGGCTGAGGGTTGATCCAGCTACTATTGTACTTCCGGCGGGTACGTTTTACACTTACATACATGTCATTGTACTAACAATGCATTAAATATTTCTAACATTGTTGCTTTAAATTTCGCAGACTTGCCACCCTTACCTCTTCGTGCTGAATCTTCAGACGATGAGTTCGATGACGATGGAGATGATGGAGATCAGGGTGTGGGTCCGTCACAGGTTACGCAGATCACACAGGAACAAGAACTTATTCAGCGAGAACGAAGACAGTCCAAGCGCGTCAGGGTAACAAAAGGGTCGTGGACTCCCCATACTTGATTGCTGCAGTCATCGAACTATCTATCATTTTTATGTACACATGTTCTTTTTATTTTATGAATTACTGAATCAAATTACACTTTCAAATATTTACAAATTTAGTCTTCCTCACTTATAGAGTAGTGACTCGAGAGTTCTTACAACTAAATTGAATTTTATTAATATTTGAACTCCGTCACCAATACCTAATTATTTACAAATCCATACAACGTAAGTTAACTTAGTTATACAAATGAGGGCTCATGGAACTCAATATTTATCACAAACTGCGTTTTCCATGCCAGCCGCTGTTTCAAACAGCGGCTGGAGTGGCCCAAAATGTTCAGAGAAGGACGCCAAGGCAGCCGCTGTTTCAAACAGCGGTTGGACTGTCAAACAGCGGTTTCCCTTAACCCAACGGCTGTTTCAAACAGCGGCTCGCCAAAAGAAGGCCATTTCCGAAAACTTTTCTCATGCAGGGCCATTTTCGAAAAAATTTGTTGAACGAAGGCCAAATGAAAAAAAAACTCTATTTCTAGCGGATGAAAGGGTTGGTGAGGTACTTGATATGATTTGAAAACATTTAACCCTCATTTTCTTTTCCACACCATTTGAATGGGTTAGAAAAAAAGTAAGAGGTGAAAACAATAAAGTACAAAAATGTCAATATACCAAATATATACTAATTTCATTATTATTTATAGTCATTATTATTTATAGTTATTATTTAAAATTTATCCCCAATTCAAAAAAAACTGCTTTTATTTTCAACTCGAATCATTTTTACTCTGTTTTTATTCCAAATATATACTTTCTTCCCCACTATATTGGAATAAATTCTAGAAAAAAACCTCAAAAGAGTTTCTGAACTATCATCACTTACCAAATTGTTGTCAGAAGTGAGAACTAGCACGATTTTCAAAAAAGGTGTAATGAAAAAAAAAATTGGATGATTTTCTAAAATAAAATTGACTGTTACACTACTAAACTAATATTATCACAAGACCTAGATTGAAAATTGGTTATCAAAATAAATAATATCATTTTGCACACATAAACAAAGCGACGTCTTTTCATACTCAATCATTCATAATCCTCAACAAATTTGATAAAACCTATTTTATAAAAAAAATCAAAAAAATTGGTATTAAGCCTCCATCGATATCAGTACATTTTTTTTTTCATCGTAATAATTCTAACTTTAATTGGTTAATTAGTAATAGTTCAGACTTATTTTGACTTTTTTCCTAAATTCCATTGGGAGACTCATTCATTCTGAAGAATATTTGAGCACTGAATTGTTTCTTAAACTCGAAACACTGGCAATGTGTCAACTAGTGCATCTTTGCAGTCTTGTCACCTTAGGTGCTGCTTCTTCTGCAGGGAGGCTTTCTTGCACCTTCCGTGCTTCTTCTGCTGGGGGAAGGCAGAAAATGGAGAAGGTGAGAGATCCCAACAAGCAAAGCAACAGAGTGAATAAGAACAAAAATGTGTTGGGTTTTGGCACAGAAAAGAAGGCAGAGAAGTGGAGCTGCGTGCAAGGCTGTGGTGCTTGTTGCAAACTGGACAAAGGTCCATCATTCGGCACCCCCGAAGAGATTTTTGATGACCCTGTTGATGTTGAGGTTCCTTTGCTATGTCTGTGCTCGTCGTATGTTTGTTTATATGCTACACAGACAAACCTGCCTCAAACATTTTCAGAGGAGTAACTAAAATTTTCTTTTTCTTGGAATGATGTTAACTTTTTAATGAGCCACAGATTTGGAGAGTTGACAGTCAGGGTTCAATATTGAGGCCTTATTCTCTTTTGCTTTCATAATGTCTTCCAGATATTTTGGGGTTTCAGACGGGGCATTTGCAGTTGACCACTAACTGGCATCTTTTAGAAGCATTTTATTGATTGAACAATTTGAGTTTTAGCTTGCCTAGTAGAGTTGGGAGTCATATAGTTAGAATTTTGATTGACATGGTGGATTTGTGTAAAGTTACAACTTTTCGATTTGTATATGCTGTAAGACCTGAGAAACATAACTCCACAAAGAATCATATGCTGGCTCGTATATGTGTTTCAGTTATTCAAAAGCATGGTAGGGTCGGATGGATGGTGCATACACTATGACAAAGCCACCAGAACATGTTCCATCTATGAGCGTAAGGGCATTACGTCTGCATACATTTGGGCACTCAGTTCACCGTGTTTACTGACCTAATCCAATCCTGTTTATTTAGGTCGTCCCTACTTCTGTCGTGTGGAGGAACAAGTTTTCCAGAACTTGTACGGAATTGACAAGAAGAGGTTTAACAAAGAAGCATGCAGGTACTTTCAAAAGAAATGCACAAACTCTTCACTTCTCTTAATTCATCAGACTATTTTGGGGTATCATCTGTTTTTCATGGCAGGTCTTGTAGAGATACAATCAGGGAAATATATGGATCCAATTCGAGTGAGATGGAAAATTTCAATGAAACTATAAAGAGTTCGGCAAGTAAAGTTGATCAGACTACGAGATCGGCTCTTGAGTGACTTATCACAGAAGGCTTGGAAAATTTTCTTTTATTACCTTAATAAACAACTGTACATGTGTAATCAGTGCTGAGAAATCTGATGTTTCGTGTCACATGTTAAATCTAAGCCTACTTCATCTTCAGGGTCATCACCCTCTTCAAATAATTTTAAGAACCAAGCTTGATCTTGTTCTCTTTTCTTCTTTTGCCAGTACGTGAAAGCCCCCACAGCTCCAACGATCGACACACACGAGACTGGAATCTAAAATGAAAGGTATGAATAAAAGTATCAGGCACTGCTGAAGTTATGCTTCCATCACTGCCAATTTTCATGAAGATGAAAATTAATCAGTCTAGTCAGAAGGTCCAAGAGTATCTAACAGCATTACAAAAGCCCATAGAATACTAAATTCCTTTTCTGATTTTCATGAAAAAGATAATTTACGAAGTCTTGCTTAAAATGTGTAGTTTAACTTCCTGCCACACTGTTTTAGTATAAAAACATGACAAAGCGATCAGATTGAACTGAATGGCATTATAAGCATGCCTGTGTTGCATCTACTTCTGTGGAAGTCCTTGGAAAGTTGGTTGACTAATATGGGACATGCTGGTATGACTAACTTCACTAGTAGTTCCTTATCAAAAATGCTATGCCTAATTTGTGTTCTCCTATTCATATAACAACTACCGAAGTAGTATTAATTCTGACTTTGAGTGCTGATATGCTCCGAAGAAGTTAAGTTACATTCGGTTTTCTGGATTGAGTCTATGTTTTTCAACAGTCTGTGACACAAATTCGGTCTAATTTGCTTCATTTTAACAGACTACAAGTATTATGTTAAAAGCAAAGTAATAATTAACTGCTCACCAGTAATATCAGGTATGCACTCCAGACAAGCAAATGTAGCATTGAACTCCTTGCCTTTGAATCTAACATATTTCTTGTCCAGGTTAGACAAGTCAGAGGGGCAAAACTCCCACACATCAAACACATCATCTTTTTCTAAAAGGCCCTGCTCATTGAATCCACAGAAGTTTGTGAGAGACTGGAAAACCAAGATAATGAGTGAGAAGAGATGGAATCTGTTGTGATTGGCTTACAATATTCGTCAACATCTGCTAGAATTACTAGAGTGCAATATGGATATATCAACCAGGGGCTTGTTTAAGAATTTACTGGACCCAAAATTCCATTACCAAACCTCAGGTAAAATAAAATTCCATATAAGCTGCTATCTGTTAGTCAATCCTGAAAACCTAAACTCAGAACTTCGAATAATGTGATTTCATGATCGCTTTTTTTTTATATATAAATCAGACTATTTATAATAGTTACGTAAGCATTTCAAACCTGCCATGATTCTTCACCCCTGAAAGTATATAAAGTTAGTTTTGCTTTGACATCAGGTAAAATAGTCTTGTTCTTCCATGCACACTAGAATATGACTAAAGCTTCACTATTAAACCACTAATGGGTCGTAAAAATCTCTACAGAGTCGAGCGTCCCAACTGTGGATGATATCAATCATATGGAAAATAAACAATAACTAATAATAAGAGTCTACGATGAAGAGAGTATGAGAAAAATCATGTCACAGACAGTCGTGTCTGGTTTGATTACTAAATTTCTCCACACTCTAGATGATAGTCGTGTGTTGTAGAAACAAAATTTACACTTCAATAACCAACTTTTACTATCTACAATGCTCAGATTTCTTTTTTGCCTAGTGATGAAGTTCTTCTCCAGAATGCTCAAAAATCTTTGTTCAATCAAGTCTTCAAAGCTCAACCAAAGTGCGTCGGACTAAATCATCTTATTTATGATGATGACTTCATTATCTTTTGTCATGGTGATTTTTAGTCTCGGCCCAGTGAAGAAAGCTTTAGATGCTTTCACTGTCCTTCTACCAGCACGTTGGCCGCATGCGAGGGTATTTCTCTGTGCATGCGGCTTCGCTGGAACACATCCTGCGTGCTTGAATAATAAAGCCGCGCGCTGCAAGTTATAGACCTGCGCACGGCTTGCTTCTGAAAGACTCTGAAAGTTGACAAGTTTCCTACCAAAATCCCACAGTACGTTTTTTTCATAGTTTGAACACTTGGAGAAATAAAGCGTTAGTGGGTTAGTTAAACTAGTGAAAATTTAGATTACTAACTAACTAAAAGATACAAAAATTAAATGCAAAAATTAAAAATTGAGTTGCCTCTCATTAAGCGCCCTCACAAATAAATTTAGCTCCTAGGCTTCATGCGGTGAGACATTACACACATTAGGATTTGTCATGAAACAACGTAATCATTCAATTCAGCTCAGTAAACATATCAACATAAGTAGAATTTATTAACAAAGATTATCTCACAACAATCATCACAAGTTTACAACACCTGAATACATAAGAGATTTAGCCACTTAGGGCCATAGATATAAATATGAGTAGAGCCATAGACATAGACATGAATAAAAAGATAGAAACAACTATTACTATCTGATTCAAATCAACACTAGGATAAGATCTCCTTTTGCTCTTCACTGCTCCTTGAAGATCGATGACTGCAAGTCAAAGATTGCATCTTAGGCTCGAGGTTCAAACTCCACAAAGCACACTTAAATTATGAGGTAAAGACCTTCTAATATAGATGTGGGTAGCTTAGGAATTAAGATATATGTTGATACAGATCTTTTCAAAGATTCCTATTTGATTCGGACTTCTAGGCTGAAGAGGAGTTTTACAATTTAGGCGTCGGATTTGTAAACAATCTATCCATCGACTTTGACCATCCTGCTGTCACAAATCAATTGCGAATTAAACATTGACCCATATTAAGAAATTATAGATATTCATTACTTACTTCTGTGATAATTTGAATCGCTCTAATCGAACATTATATGTGGAAGATATGGCCCCCGAAGTTAAAAAGATCTGTTGACTCGGGATTTGAAAATATTTCACGTCACACGCACGAATCATGTGTCACCCACGTGCACGGCTCTCCCGCGCGGCCACTGCTACATCGGTTGTCTTTCTTCTTTTGTATTGTGACACGTCATCTCTGCATCGTGCGTGCGGCTCTTGCGCTTAGCTGATTTGTAGTCTTCTGTCCGATTTTGTTCCTTGTCTGAATTATGTTCCAAAACTGTCCTTTTTAGCACGTTTTTGCATTAAGACCTAAAATAAGCCTGAAATACAAAAACTAGCTAAAACCATTAAAACACTCAAGAACCGTCAAGAATTGGATGAGTTAAGTATAAATGAGATAAAATAATCTGGTCTCATCAACAGCTGACAAACTTTAAATAAGTAACACTTTCACTCTAGAATTTTGCTTTAGTTAAACTGCATGGGGTGTCTGATTTCCTTTTTTATATACCTACATACTTAGAGAATGACTATTTGTAGTTACATTTATCAGCATGATGTGATATAGTGTTGGTTTGAAGTTGTGCTAAGTATATAGTACTCATATTTTAGTGCTACGCTCTTAATTTATAGGTTTGATGCTCTATACCAATACACACTTTCTATTGGTATAACTAATCATGATAGCTTATTATTGATCAATATATTTATATGCACGATAGCCAGGTAAGATGATACCCTATGATTTCTGACTTCTATTTGTGTTTGCTGTGAAAACAGGAAAATTGAAGATGCAAATCAATTTTTTATGGTGCTTGAAACTGCAAAAAGATATGAGATCATTTCAGCAGACTTATGAATGTACAACATAGAAGCAAAACAATTAAGGAGATATTATGGTGGTATTTTAAACTCAAAATAAAATGAGCAAAAGAGGCTGCATGTTGATGATCACATCTGCAACCATTTTTTGGGAAGTTTGGTGTTAGAGAAGTAAATGAAAAATATGAAAGCCAGACTCTTTGATCCCTAAGATTCTTAGAGACATTCAAAGATGCATGATGGCTGTAGAGTTTGATCTCATTGTAGATAAAGCTGATTTAATCTGTCCTATGGTTAAGATGAAAAGAGGCTATTGGTGTAAATGAGATTGCCCAAAAGAGGGTCTAACCATGATTATATCAGTGAGTTCTGATAATAGAATTGCAAGAGTGGTAAGAGATCACAGTGGGATGTCAAAATTTGGTTTGTAAAAGATTAAGAAGATACTCAGGGAGATAATCTGTCAAAGACAATGCAGGCAATGTTGATTGGGACTCAAACATGTGAAGTACAAAAAGTGACTATCCAAGAAACCCAATTTTAAATGCATAAATTGATAGATATATACAATGGTCATTGCAAGTGCCCCCGGTATGTTGTATATTTGTTGAGAAAGGTTGTATATTTTCCATCAAATTGCGAGTTTTGTTAGGTTTTATGTGTAAAGTAATACATCCCTCCAACTCAAATCCAGTAAAGACTCGAATGACGAAAGTCACAAAGCATATTCATATGATATTCATCTGCTGCTGCTAGGTGCCTTCCCTTTAGATGGAGGAGGCCAAAAGACAGAGACAGTGGAGCATCGGTGCATAATAAGCAAGCTATAAGCGAGGTTGCTCATAGTGTTCTAATCCCAAAGTCGCTACGAGTATTAAAAAGGCTGTGGACATGTTACATTTAAAATGCTTCATTCAAATTTTGCTACATTAAACAATCTCAAAAAGTTCTCCAAACTTCGGTTTCCCTACTCCAGCAAAGTTGCAAGCACTGGATTTGATATGGTGACACATATAATAATGCACTGTATGGAACTGCAAGCAAATGGGTACGGAAGATTACAAGGGTTACTTTCCAAAAGTGAGCTGGAACAACTAGAAATTAATGAGGAATGGTTAATCAATCTTACAGTTGATGAAGTATAATTCATCAGAAACCGGCCTTGCCTACAACACTTGTAATCTAATCAAGAGCAAGGAGAAAAAAGATTCATTGGCTGATTCATCTTATGAACTTCAATAATTAGGCACAGACAGAGGCACTTACTGGCTCAATCTCCCCCTTCTCGTTCAAATGAGGAGTAGACGTCAACGAGGATTGGGAAAACCTGAAAACGCAAACCAACTTATTAATTAGCGGGAAGGACATTTCCAAATGGAGAAAAAAACATTGAGAGCACAAAACTCCAAGATTCAGTCAAACAAAAATATGCAGTGAAGAGTGTACCAATGAAAAAAAATAAAACAAACAAAAACCTGAGTGCTCTTGCTTGTCGTTTATCATCTTCAACGGCATTTGGTATGAATGCAGGGTCGTATTTTGCAACTCGAGATTTCTTATTAGTCTCATCATCAACAATGGACTGGATAGAAAGTCCGAACCTTAAGAGCACATGAGAAAAAAACGGTCAAGATAAACACAGTAACAACTCTAAGGGTTAATCTTAGGCATTTGACTGTAACTGTAGCTGAACAAACGACAAGGTGAGGAAAAGACCTCTCTGCTCTAGCCTTTCTCTTCTGCTCTTCTGGTACCGACAACAGACTTATACCAGGCAGAGTGGATCCTGTTCCAAACCTGCATACATAGAGATGAAGTTGAAACCAGAATGGTAAGCAAAGAATTGTTCATATAATGGACATAAATATTCAAATGGCAACAAAATTTGATAATTTAACATTATAACGGCTAGCGATAATTATCATGCTCTACACAATGTTTCATATTCAAGATCATTTATATTCTGTTACGACACACATAAATGAAACTGACCGAAATCAAGCAAGGGAGCTAACGAGCTTGTTTTAAAGCAAACATCTTTGTGAATGGGAACGAAATTACTCCTACTATGAAAACATCCAAATCAGTTTCATAGGCATACCAGAGGATATGAGACGTGCAGTTACTACCTGCGAAACATGTTGGTCGTTCAACGACAAAAGGTATGATGACGCCCCTAAGAAAATGAATAAGTTATCCTGAGGTTTGACCGAATTCTACTGCAGCTCCATTAAGAAGCCCGTTGCTCACCAGATGCCATTGCATTATTAAACTAACCATACACAAAATGAGTCTTCTAGTCTGCTTACTAACTTACAAAAATCATGTAGGCATCCAAATTAAAGTCAATGCTAACGCAATTAGTTTCGCCTCCCCAAACGTTGGCTTACTCAGAAATGTCATATAACACTGGATTCGCCTCGTAAGACTCAAAGAAGTTATATTATGAAATAATTTTAAACAGCATACGCAAAATCTACTATTGAGAATCCAAATAGAAGTAAGTATACACACTTTAATTTCCTCCAAGTGATTGTTACAATCCTCAACTCATACCCATTTCAGAAAATACAGAACCCAAATGATTTTTGCAGAAGCTCAAAATAAAAGGCACTTGTAGCTTAATGTGTATCAATGAGAACTTCGTCTCATCTTTCAATTTTTTAATTCTAACTAGCCACTGTTACAAAGATGCTTGAGAACCAATCAGCAACAAATACTATCAAAACATTTGGTCTATTAAATCAGAAAATCCCAAAAAAAATAGAAGAAAAAAATCGAACTGCGGACACAGACACTTGAACAAGTTGGATAAAAAGTCGAAAATCGAAGGTTTATCATTTGGCGGCATCATCAGAAACAATCGTGCATGCCGAGGTTGAACGAAATATACCTTTCAGCTCGAGAAGTGCGCTTCTCCTCCTCGGAAAACAAGACAGGCATGCCGAACCGCTCCGCTCGCTGCCTCCTCTTCTCGGAAAGAGAAGCGTTCTCTTTACTAACTCCGACCGTGGACATTTCCGTAGGTTGCGCCGAGGACGTGGTCTGATCGTCTCTGAGCTTGTTGTTCGATGTAGGTGCCACGTCCCCTTGCCCGTGACACTGAGGTGTTATGCAGCACTCCAAAGTGACAGCGTTTTGATTTGTGCTTCATTTTCAGCCAAAATTTTATTAAGCTGCACAGAAGAAGTATGTGGTGGATAAGGATTAGGGGAAAATATCGAAAAGGATGCTGAAATATTATCATTTAATTGCAATTTGAATTATTATCATTATCAAAATGGCTGTGATTAAAAAAAATTGAAATAATTTTCTAGAATAAAATTTAACGTTATAGTCCTAAATTATTATTATTACAATACTTAGATTCGCAAGCGAAAATTATGTCGTTTGGTTATCAAAGTAAATAATATCGTTTTGCGCACATAAATATAACAATTTCTTTTCATACTCAATCATCAATAATCTTCAACATAGTAAGATCAATTATATTTAAGAAATCAAACAAATTAATAGTTCGAATCTTTTTTGAATTTTTTCCCTAATGAACTGTTCAAATATAGACGCTCACACACTCATAATTTTACTATTTTTTCACTAATTTTTTTTGAATAATTTTTATTATTTTTACTTCTTTTTTTTTGTCTTAACGAAAAGATAAAAATGAAAAGAAGATGAAAATGAAAAAAACAAGCCCCGGCTCAGCCAAGGGAACAAATAGTGCGAATACATTTAGAAGCATCATGTGCTAGTTGGTGAGCATCCCTATTTAAACTCCGATCAATATGAATTGCTCCGAGAAGCTTTGAGTTGAGACTCCAAATATCTTCAATTATACCTTGAATTTCCCAGTCTTTTGAAATTTTGTTGATAGAATGAATCACCTCGAGGCAATCACTTTTAATAGATAGTGAGAAGATTTTAGCATTACAAAAATAAATTGATTTTTTCTGCACTTTAGAGATAAGAGAGTTTGTTATTATGAAATTGACGGAGAAGATACAAGGGTTTGAAGGATGAATAAATAAGAGAAATAATGAATTAAATTTTTCTATTGAATGCTAAAAAACAAATTCATAATGATGTTGATTAAAACAAAATCTAGATTTCAATCAAAATTATTGGAATTGATTATTTACTTCACTAAATCAAATATTTAATTTATCACAATATAAATATGATTTGTTTTTATGAATACTAGGTTTATCCGAAATGAAAATATTCAAAATTGGTAATTTTACTGATTTCGTGTTTGCATTGAGAAATTTGAATGATGTATAAGTTGAATGCTTAAATGAGTGTTGAATATTAAGGTCACCCAAACAAATATATCATTCTCTAAAAATACATATCACGTTTTCTAAAATGAATATTTTGTTTTCTAAAGTGAATATCATTTTCATTCAAATGAACGTTGATTTCATTTAAAAGGGACATATTTAAAATTGAAAAAAAATATTGAATAATTTCTTTCGAAAGATACCTTTGTCAAAATTGAATGTCCATATGAACTAGCATTGTGTCACCAGCTAATGCGAAAACTATAATCAATGCAGAGCTAGAAGAACAATGAAAATATGGTTTATATGAGAATGTTGTGGAGAAATATATTGGCGGGGACTATAAAATGGGTTTTGCTAACCAAAAACAATCTTCTCATTTCTAGATAAATAAGAGCAATGATATCATTTGTGTTCATCAATAGTTATAGATACATTCAGGCCAGGTTGATTTTGTTTTGTACCTTTAGTTGCAATATGGTTATTTTTGTTATTTTATTGTGAACAATTGATGGGTATTCTTAATAATTACATATATTTTTAATTACTAAATTTGAACTAATAATGGTATTATTTTTACATTATAATTTTAAAAAAATAGTCAAAAGATCGTGAATATGATTCCAGCACTAGTAGCATATGCGGTCACAATACATAAAATAAATTATTGCTAAAATTTGCGACCAAAATATTTTATATTTAGACCGGTCTCTAAATCAGTGACCAAATGGTATGTGTCAATCAATATGGTCCTGAGCCGGCGACCGTCACTTTTGAGCCACCACATGCAATAGCCGGAATCGATCACCAGTTTGTCGCAAAGGCTCAAGTGACTAATCTGTGTGATACACATGTTGCTTTAGAATTATAAAGTAAAAAAAATAGTATGTCACTATGGCTAAAGCGATTAGAACTTAACCTAATGTGCAGGGTCGGGTAAGGCCCAGTGCAAGAAGAACAAGGGCATTTAGCCCCAAACCTAGGGAAGACCATCTAAATGAAAAATCTAACATTTTTAATGTAAGGACAGCTAGGGATCGCAACGGGGTCGGTTTGGGACGGTTAATGTTATTACCATACTCTATCTGTCTTGAAACATATCAAAATCGTACCCGTACCATAATCGCTCGTGTATTGGAAAATCAAAACCATCCCCATCCCCATCGAATTTCGGTTTAACCACGGTTAACCATTTAACCAACACTCGATCTCACATATGAAAAATCAAAAACATTGCCAGTTGTCACAGATGAGGCGAAGAGCCTTAGCTCGCTTAATTTTTCTTTACAACAAGCTTTGAAAATACCTAAATTAAGTTTTGTACCTCTGAAAAAATAATAATACTAATTAATATCTCATTTAATTTACTCATCTTGATCAGCCAACGAGTTATTAGTCCATAATAAGCTTCTTATTCCCAACTTGGGAAAGAAATCATTGTTGATGGCTACCACATCTAACTTAAAACCAGGAGTAGTGCAAATTAGTAACAAGTGACACGTACTGCATCTTAATATATAACAAATTCATTGTTGCATCTTATTAAGACCAAAAAGAAATTAGAGTAGTTCTTAAGACCAACATTGTCGACAATTGAACGAAGATATTTATGAACTCTTATCATTGAAACTAATTTCTCCCAAAACCTTTGTTAATCAAAAGCTAGAGATTTTACTTTATTCTTATTATTCACATCAATAAACAACTGTGCTACAGCTTAATTTTTTTTTCAAGCAAAATTTCACATGAGCATGTAGATGTTACATCTCATTCATCAAATATGCTCCAAGAAAGCATTTAAAGTGTACACATCTTGCTTTCTTTAAATCAATAACTGTAACTCTCTCAAAATAGTTCCAAACAATGGTCTTTACTAATCTAAAGGAATAGAGAGTGAATCAGTAGTTAGTGAAGTTATGTCATCCCCATCACCTGTCATGACCTATATAAAAATAAACAAAATGTAAAATAAATTATAAAATACAGAAGTATTTGTAAAGACACAAATTGTAGATAAAATAGAAAAAAAATCTTATCTTTGGTATAGATGAGAGATGAGAGACAACACTTTGGCTAAGATTTTGCTTTTTTCTAATCGTGTCGTCTATAGTTTGGATAAGAGAAATAAAGATTGATGACATAAAAGCCACACTTGACGATTCACTTTTTCAGCCAAGCTAGCCTTCACTCAACGATAAAAAATAGCTACTTTGTGGCTTCAGCAAGTGACAAAATGAAATAAAACTCGTTGCGTAGCTTCAAATATGAATGTTTTGATGATGTCTATGGTTTCACTTAGACAATTCACTTCATTCGATGATAGAATTAAAGAAAACACGCCGCACAACTTGAGATGAATATTTTTTTATTACTATCTAATTTTCTTGTCTTAGAAAAGAAAGTTAGCAAGTGTGAATGATGGAAAGTAATAATCCTAACAAAATATGATATGCACAATATGATAAAACTAACTCCATAAATCATAATATTATATTGTGATTATAAATTGACCATTTTTTTATTTAAATTTTTTAAATAATTATTAAAGAAATATGTATTATAGAATTAATTGTATTACTCAAATTAAATAATTATATAATTATTGTGGGACGGTCGGGCCGATTTATGGTTAGTTAATTAAAGTCGAGTCAGGTCGGAGCGGATATGGCAAACACCATACCCTTAACTTATCCGTCCAATTTTTTCGGTTCGATTACGGTTTAACCGTGGGCATAGTCAACTCGGTTATTATCCATCTTGACCGGGGCAGAAACATTCGGTTACAATGCGATTCGGTTGAATTGTCATCCCTAAGGACAACAACTTTTAGGGAATAAACAACATACCTATTATTAGGTCTGCTAGCTGAAGTGACATATAGTTACTTTGACAAACTTAATTTGGAGCATTTAATCTTTTCTCAAATTTTGTTTGTTTGGGCCTTTCACAATTCATATATATAGGGTTCTATTTTATTGTAAAGCTAGGAAAGGTACCCGTCGACCCGACGGGTTCGGTTCGGTTCGAGAAAAATCAAAAGTCAAATCAAATTATTAATCATCGATTTTTTAAAATTTGAAACCGCAATCAAACCATTAACATTTCAAACCGGACCGAACCGATCCGTTTCAAACCGAACAATTTTTTAACATTTCAAACCGAACCGAACCGGCCTATTTCAAACCGAACTGAATCGAACCAACCGATTTCAAACCGAACCAAACCAATTCCGTTCAGGAGGGCGACAGACGCCATAATATTATATATAGATATACAAAAAATTTGATGTGGGATAAAGACAATGTAAAACTAACACACTACCATTCTGTATCATGGCCATTAAAATTAAACATACAGTTAGATGAATATAAAGTTAAAAAAAATGTCCGTTTTTTATATTTGCAACAACTAATCTTCTTCCCATTATAACCTTTAAAATTTGTAGGACAATACGTAGGAATTATTTTCTGACTGAGGAATATACTTGAAAGTGATAAAGTCTTTGATTAAATTCATCAGTACGGGTTAAATAAGCTGTTAGCTTGGGTGTTGTAAAAATTGAATAACTCAAAACTTTCATAATTTAGTGGAATTTATATTCAAAATCTCTAGAATCATTATCACTAGAAAAAAAAGTGAATTAGAACTACTGAACAGAATAAAACCTCTCATACTATAATATAAATTTTCATTCAATAATTTTTATTTTTATCCATGTGAGACACTACAATCAATTTAGTTCCATGTCACCTTTAATTAAGTTTAAATTTGAATATCTACCACTGTTAGTATGAGACATATTGCAATTCAGTTTTGAGTGGCACAATAACTCTAATGGTCTAACATTCCAAAAGAGTTTGAGTTGATATTGCATAGGCATGAGGATTTTCATTAAGTAAAGGCCTCAAAATTTATATTGCTTTGCACGTCATTATTATTTGAGACGGCTCTGCTAGTGTGGCTACGTTAATCTAAGATCTTCTTACCGGTAATTATAAAATAAATTGTACAATATCATAAGCAACCCTTTTGAATGAAGTCTTGACTGGTTTGATTTCTAATCCAATTTTGATAACTAGGCTTTAAATTATATGTACATTTTTTAAAAGTAAATTGATTGGCAAATAACTAATTTTGATATTTCAAATTATTAGATAGCTGAAATTAATTGATAAAATCCGTATTAATATGACTGTCTAAATCTTTCCAGCAGCCAGACAATACGATCATGACGGTTATGGTTTTAATAATTAATCATTGATTGACAAGTGTATAAACGAATACAAATTAAAATGAAAAATTATATATTTTAAATATGTCCTTATTTGATTGATTTACAAAATTCAAAAACTACGTCATTTTACCTCCGCAACAATTTGTTTAGCTGCTGAGATAAATATATATTTTTCTTTTACTTAAAATATCAAAAGAGCAACATGGTTTTGAAAATTGGTGCATACCATTTAATATTAATTTCTAGAAATTACAAATTAAAGAAACTTAGCGAGAGGCGATTGTAAATAACCGCTGAGTTTTAACGATCGGGAAACTTTGAAAGTCCACAGAAAAGGAAGTGAGAGAAGATCAGTTGCAGAATTGTGAGGGGGAGGGAGCGACTGACACTTTCTGTATCTTCCGAATCTCCCGATCAGCGTTCTGGAATCTCTCCGGACCGCTTGATTGATGAGCGGAAATGGCGGACAATACCCAGAGCCGTCTCAAGCCCAAAAGGTAAAACCTTTTCAACATTTTTGCCTGTCGAATGACAACTTTAGGCACGCGTCTTGCATTGCTGAAATAGCGGTGATGCCATTTGAGAAAAACAGCTGGGTGTGGATTCAGGTTGAGTCTCGAGATTTGGATCAGTCTGGTTCAATTGAATCTGATTGTGTAATGTAGATATTGGTTGTGGGCGAATTGGAGTGAAAGATCTCATTTCTGGAAGTGAAATCAGTCTCTCTCTTTTTTTTTTTTTTATATTTTCTTTCTTGGTCACGAGTGCATCACCTGGAAGGGTGAAATACCATGTGTGGATTAACGTACTGAGTTTGGCCTGAGTCAATCAAGCGACATGGGCATTCCAATCGAGATGCATGCTAAAGTATGTTGTTGTCCTTATTGAGTAAACGTACATTGGAGGTTGATTCCAGGTACATCGAGCAATAATGCCGCATATACGGCTTCTCATGCTTTTAATCTTCTAAAAGCTAGGTTTCAAGGCTGTAGATTTATTGACTATGGCGCTCCATTTGCCGACTGTGCTGTCCTTTTTGAAACAGTTCCATTATGAAAATTCAGTATTCTGAAATGTGGGTTTTGACAGAGATGCCTATGGATTCACTGTGAGACCGCAACACTTGCAGAGATTCAAAGAGTACACTAGTATCTTCAAGGTCAATTTCTTTTTCCTCTTATTTTGTGATTCTTAGTAATCTGAACTTAGTCGTTGTTAGTTAATTGTCCTTGTGTAACAGTTCTTACAGCTTTCAATGTCAACGGTTTCTGCGTTTACCGTTGGCATTTTATCACAAATGTGGAAAGGTTCTTTGAATTATCATGTTTAGATTTTCTTTAAACCATCTGTTTCAGGAAGAGGAAGAAGAAAGGTCAGATAAATGGAGTAAGTTCTTAGAACAGTTTGTAGATTTGAGAGATTCTTATTCTTCAGAGGAGGAACCCTGTGAGAAATCACTTGCTGAAACACCAGAGGGGAGTGATTTTATAGAGAGCGAACCTCTTGCTGATACTTCAACAGAAAGCAAAAGCAATCCTGAAAGGGAGATATTGGCAGCCCAACAAAAAAGTTCCTCTAAAGTTCAAACATGGGCTAAAATTAGACCATCCCTTAGGGGTATTCAGGATTTGATGAGTTATCGGGTTAAAAAGAGACAAGTTATCAAACTCCCTCAAACAATTGCCAGTCAAAATAATCTTTCGTCAATTCAAGAGTCTGCGAACTTGGAAGGGGTCTCTGATGACGAAAATGACCTTGAGGAAGAGCTGGAGAAAGACGAGTTGGATGATGCAACTAACTCATCTAAGGATGGAATCCCAATTGGAGATGGAGTTACTGTAGAATCTTTCTTCCCTTGGAAGGAAGAATTAGAGTTACTTGTTCATGGAGGAGTGCCAAGGGGTCTTCGAGGCGAGGTATTTCAATTCTTTGAACGTCTTAGTCATAGCCAAATCATTGCAACAAGTCATGGTAATTCTTTCATTATTACAGGTATGGCAAGCATTTGTTGGAGTTAAAACACGGAGGATAAAAGGATACTACCAAGAGTTGCTCGTCACTGAAGGAAACAACGGGGCTGACAATAAACCAGTTGAGGCAACCTTGAAATGGAAAAAGCAAATTGAGAAGGTCAAGATGTTTCTCATGGTTTTAGAATTTCGTGCAGTCAATTCAAGTTTTAGATGGTACTTTAGTACCTGCTAATTTAGTCTTGGTTTCTTTCTGATTTGTATATTCTCACTGCAGGATTTACCCAGAACATTCCCTGGTCATCCTGCTCTAAATGAGAATGGAAGGGACTCATTGAGGCGCGTACTTTGGGCATATGCTCTTCATAACCCTTCTGTGGGTTACTGTCAGGTATCTAATAACCAATAGGCAACACTTCTTTTCAGAATTTATTACTAGACTTAGCAAATATAGATCCTCTCAGGCTCTATGTGGTGTCAGTTGGTTTGCTGATGTGATTGCTTTCAATGAAATTTCAATTGCACACGTGTGCACCCAATACACACAATATTTTCCATTTTTGGAATTATGCTTCTTGATAATGGTTTAGAACGTTCCAATTATCACACAGATGTGGAATCTGTAAGGATCCCAGGCACAATGTCATCGGTTCCAATCCACTTTTAAACATGTGTTGCTCTTTCCTTCCTTTTTTAATGTCTTTCTTTGTTTGAGCATGTCCACACAGACAGCTACCAATACCATTATGGCTTTCAATTACTGCACTGGAAATGAAAAACTTGATGGATTTGGATATCTATATTCATGAAAATACTTGTTGATTTAATTTTTTTTTTTTTCATTTTTATGCAGGCAATGAATTTCTTTGCAGGCTTATTACTGCTTATGATGCCTGAAGAAAATGCATTTTGGTAGATTTTCCTTTTTTATTTGATCTTACATGTTATCCTTGCATCTCGTGTATATTAGAGCTACATCTTTACTGTTATTTAAATTTTTATTATACTAAAGAAAATTGTTTTGCAAACCTGCAAATTCTTAAATTTACATACAACACGCTTTCTAATGGATACTGGTTTTTGTTACATGTGCTGAAAATGATTTCAGGAGTTTGGTGGGTTTAATCGATGACTATTTTGATGGCTACTTTTCAGAAGATATGATAGAATCACAGGTTTTTACAATCAGTCATCACAATCATCACAACCAACCTACTTTTTACAATCAATGTTCTTACTGAACAATGTGTTCATTAGGTGGACCAGCTTGTTTTTGAGGAGTTGATGAGGGAGAGATTTCCAAAACTAGGTTGGTTGGAATCAGCTACTTAATATTTAGATTTTACTTTTCGCAAGGCTATTTTAGCGGCAGTAGGTTTTCATTTGTTCATGCTTCTGGTGCAGTTAATCATCTGGATTACTTGGGAGTGCAGGTCGCATGGATATCTGCTCCTTGGTTTCTTTCCATTTTTGTTAATATGCTGCCCTGGGAAAGTGGTGAGGCCTTCATATCTTCATCTATAGAATTTTCTTGAACTCATGACGATTGGCGTGCTGTTACCTGCTGACTCTTTTCTTTCAGTTCTCCGAGTCTGGGACGTGCTTCTTTTCGAAGGAAATCGTGTTATGCTATTCCGAACAGCTCTCGCTTTAATGGAATTATATGGTACTGGCAAAGATATGTAGTTCGTTATCAACTTAACCTGTGTAACGCATAGTTCAAGGATTAGCCTTTTCTTGACACTTTTATAGGTCCGGCCCTCGTTACGACAAAAGATGCCGCAGATGCTATTAGTCTATTGCAGTCCCTCGCTGGATCAACCTTTGATAGTAGCCAGCTTGTTCTGACAGCTTGCATGGGTTACTTAGCAATAACTGAAGCCAGGCTGCAAGATTTGCGAGCGAAGCATCGACCATCAGTTATGGTAGTAATTGAAGAAACATTGAAGGGAAAGGTTTCGAAAGATTCAAAAGTTCTGGCAACTAAATTGTACAGTTTTAAAAAGCCTACCACATCACAAGCAGAGGAGAAAAAATCAGCTGAAGTGGTAGATGAAGTAACACCTCACACAGAGTCCCAGTCTAACTTGGATGAACTTCTTAATGGCCTAGCTGTCAGCGAGGACACAGATTCTGCTCCATGTCTTCAAGAACAGGTACCATGCCTTTTTACCTTCTGCGTTCATTTTTTATGTGCATATACCATTAACCAAGTCACTGTGTTTATCAATGGAATTGGATGACTGGTGTGAAAAATAATTCTCCTGCTATTTTGGAATTGTATCTAAGGGTGGTTAGCGCCTTTTACCCATTATTTTTCTCATTCTGCATCTTTTTAAATCGATGTTGTCACCTTATGCTCCTTATCCTCAATTAAGGTTTAAATTAGGGGTGTACACTGGTCCAGAACCATACGGTCCAAACCGGTAAATTCCGGGTTTGGACCGGATTCGTAAAAAATAATTAATGTTTATTAGAATATTAATAAAAATTATTTTTATATTTATATATTAAATAAATTATATTTATTTATTATATTAAAAGTATTATATTTCATTAAAAAAGTTGTAAAATCGGTCCATTCCGGTCTGGACCGGAATTTTCCGGGTTTGGACTGGAAACGGGTATCCCAAAATCAGTGGCTCAAAGACCGGATCGGAATCAATCGGTCCGGTTCTGGAACATTTTCCGGTCCAGATTGGATTTTGTACACCCCTAGTTTAAATTTGATCAATAAATAAATATCTCTCTGTACTCTGGAGGTAACTTGAAAAACCAGATGCAAAGTAAGCGAATTGTCCATCTTTGAAACAATTTGAATTATAGGTCTTTATTTGCTTTTTGTATATTACAGGTGAACTGGTATAAAGTTGAGCTGTGCAGGCTGTTGGAAGAAAAACGATCAGCAGTGCTCAGGTTAAAATATGCCACAGTGTATCATCAGACTTCCTATGTGTTTTAGGCTTGTTTAACATGTATTCTTGAAGTCTGGATCGGAGTACATTGATACATATGAATATTGTCTGTACTATACTCTGATTTTTGTGGCCTCATCAGTGTATTGCTACATTCATCACACCACAATCCTTGATTGATTTAGACAATTTATTCAAAACAAAAACAAAGAAAACACATCTACTTATCATGTGTGGTGTCTCTATTCATGAGCCTGGCTGTGAATTATTCATTTATAGTCGCAATTCTATTATGTCTAAACATATTGGTAAGATGCATCCAAGTAGTTTTATGAGACTCTAAACTGATAATAACATAAACCCAGCCTATACCAGGCTGCTTATTTGAGCATCTATTGGTAGTTGTAGCATTTATTTGATTTGCGTTTCTTCCCTCTTCAGAGCTGAGGAGCTGGAGACAGCGTTAATGGAAATGGTAAGACAAGACAATCGACGCGAATTGAGTGCAAGGGTATGTGCAGTATATGTTCTTTAGAATTTTTAGTTTAATCCAGCTCTATTTGAGAATGCTGAATAAAGTTTCTGTTCTTCTGTTGTTCCATGAATATCTGAATTGCAACCTTTTCAGGTTGAGCAGCTACAGCAAGAAGTGGGTGAGTTGAAGCAAGTCCTAGCGGATAAGAAGGAACAAGAGGCTGCCATGCTTCAGGTCACTTTGCCACTTAACTGCCCAATTGGGAAAAATGCACAACCTTCTTCAGCTTTAGTCCAATATATTTTCAGTTGTTGCATGTTATAGGTTTTGATGCGAGTCGAGCAAGAGCAAAAGTTAACTGAAGATGCCCGTCGTTCTGCAGAGCAAGATGCGGCTGCCCAGAAATATGCAGTTCATGTGCTTCAGGTACATTGCTAACATTCCAGTTTTTTGTTATATAATGATAAGTGTACAATTCGAACCTGCAAAATTAAGTCACATTTTCACAAAATCCACAATGTTTCACACCTGGCTTTCTATGTGCTATTTTTTGGCCTTCATTTGAATTTTGTTACAAAATTAATTGTAACTGGAGTGTGTTTAATACTTACGAGTGCACAGGAAAAATATGAAAAGGCTATTGCTTCAATAGCTCAGATGGAAAAAAGAGTTGTTATGGCAGAGTCCATGTTAGAGGCTACACTGCAATATGAATCTGGGCAAGTAAAGTTGCAGTCTTCTCCAAGGTAAGAAAACCATATTTCTGTTTCCTTCTGTTTATGTACCTCAACGAGATTTATCAGTCAGTTCAAGTCGAAATGTCTTCCCTCATGAGTCACGATGCATCTGGAACATCTAGGCTGTGTTTGATTTAGGGCAAATGATAAGGAAAGTTGAGTGTGCTTTGTGAAAAATTCTCTCTCCAAGTTACCAGGATATTTTCCTCCCCGCAACATTTCCGCTATACTAAGCACAGCATTAGAGTCACAGATGTGTATTGAAGCTGATAGTTTGCTTCAAACTCATACAGTTCTTGCCCAAATATTTGTTCCATGTATAATAACCTGAATAGTTTTTCTTTATTTTTTTAATTTATAAGTTTTTTTTGCTCTTTTTTTTTTCACTTGAAGCAGTTTATCTGAAGTTGTCATGTCTTACATATGTTATACTTTTTACAAGAGAAGTTCTTTTTGCAGAGGTTCACGTCCGGGACTCCAACAAAACACCAGAAAGATTGGATTACTCTCTGGGTTTGGATGGCGAAACAAGGTACTTTTTTTTATTTAAACAATTGTGTACTTTTTATAGATTTGAGACGTGCAATACTTTGTGGCGCTGTCAGTTTTATTTGTGATTATTGTGATGGATTAGAAGTTTGAGATTTAACAGAGGCAGGCATTGACCTGGTAAAATTGATGGCATGCTTATCCATGATTGACAGAGCAAATGGAACCATCCATCTCTTCATAGTATTCTAAGTTCACTTAACACTTGACTATTACCAGTTACCACAGAACATGATTAAATGGAGTTATCACAGAAGTGACACTGCTTGGCACCTTCCTTCTTCTTTGGGGGCTTCTTGTATAGGTTATCTGTGTTTTCTCATCAGTATTATATTCCCATCTTGGTTATTTTCAGGGGAAACCAGAAGACTCGAGTGAGAGCAAGTCTACAAATGAGGAGACAAACCAGAATGCTTCAAAATGACAGACCAATCTGAACACCGTTATTTCTCAATCAGGGTCGTTCCCTAAAGCCATTCGAGGTGGTGCACAAAGGACAATTTTTTCAAGACTCCTAAATGGTTTTGTTGCCGCCTCATTTTTTTGTGCTGTGAAATATGCATGGCAGTGAGTGCAGCTCTCTTTAAATGTGAGTGGAGGTGGTGAGGTTACTTTTTTTTTACAGACCCCACCAGTCCATTTCATCATACTTAGCCTCAGTCAGCATTATATATGAACATGTGTACAAGCCCTTACTGTAAAACTGTGGTAAACATTGGCAATGAGACACCTCTTTCCTGTTCTCAGGCTGTATCATTGCAGCTGCAGGCACCAATTTTTCTTCTATAAAAAAAACAAAACAAAACAAAACAAAAGATAAAAGAAGAAGCAGAAAAGGGAACCTAAATCAAACAACTTGTGCATAATAATTGAAGTCATTATAGTAACTATTCAGCTGTGGTGGGACAGTCAATGATCAGAATAATGCGAACAAGGCACGTCAAAATGAAAATTATATTTTACTCAGAAGTTTCAGCATTCACCTAGGTGAGACTGATACTGCCTACCTTTTGTACCAGATTCAATCCAAACAGTGCTATTCATTGTGTTTGAGAGTCTTGCTCGAACACTGCCTAGGTAGCACTCGGGGCTGGCATTTAATGGTTGAGCTTGCCCTCGTATGTTGTTATCAGTGGCCTGGGATCTTCTGACGCTCGTTCTACATGCTTCCACACATTACACTTGATACTAGTGCATCTTTTCATGGATTCACGTTTTGTATTACTTATCCGTGCGGCACTTTGTTTGGATTCCTCTGAACTCGAATCTAGACAAGTTTTACTAAACATATTTGGGATAACTCTGGATAGCTTTGAAGCAATGCCGACTAGAGAGAGTTGAAAAGTGAGAGACTTGTGTAGAGAGAAAGACAACTATTAGAAGATTTGGAATAAATGAGCCCCTCCCCCTAATGTACACATCTACGATGGTGGAGATTTAACCGATCCTACAGCTATGATTACGCACACACTATTACACGCATTCACACGTCTAACACACGCTTCACACTCTTCTCACAAGCTTGCTTGGTTGTGCCATATGTGTGTCATCCTTTCTCGGGCGTGTGTCACCCTCCTTCAAGCTTGTGACAGACGTGTGTTTCTCTCTCTAGTGGGGGATGAATCGGGCTTGTCTCTTCATTCCGTCGGGCCTCCTACGCGGATCTCGCTCGGACCCTCCACGCGAGCTACGTTCGTGGTAAAATTGGTGATCCGCACCTTACATCTTGGATCTCATCCCTTAAATGAATCGGGTCATGACATGCTCCTCCACCCAATCCATCGATGTGTTCATTGATATCTCCTCAAACTGTTGAGGTCTCCTGCCTTAAAATGGTAAGGTCATGACATCCTTCCCACATGATCCATCGATATCGCCTCAAACCATTGAGATCTTCTTGAGACGTCTATGGTTGTTCTTTCACATCTTCCGTCTGATGAGGTCTTTAGCTCCCTTACCAAACTCCACACGTCTCCCCTTGTGGTCCGCTTGCTTATCTCCTATATTGGCTGCAATAACTAAAGGACGCTCCTTACCCGTTGAAGGACTCTCTCCGATACACTTAGACTCCAAAATTTGAGATTTGAGCGGTTGGTACCTCTTGGCTTGATCGATCATCTAATTTGCATCTCGCCTATTGAATAATTTGGTTGGTGTTTTATTTTACTTCTCAAATACATCATGAATCTCGATCAATGGCTCATTCCCACGTTCACTAGGCTTCTTTTCTTGTTGTGACTAATAACTACTACTCACAACTTAATTTTACGCCTAATATGCAACATTGGCTGAAAGCAAATAAAGTGGGAGTCCTTTCTGCATACAACAGAGTGTACACTAAAGTAAGCGCTGATAATTATAAGTAAGCACTTTGACAACAAACAAAGTGCATTGATATAAGGAGTCTGCTAATCGTTGATGGTCATCTCAGGTTCCGGATCCTGCGGTTGAGGAGCGAAATTCTGATACTGTAGTTTAAGCTCATATTCAGGCGGAAATAGTGCTGTGTTTGATAAGACGCACGATACTGTTGGTAGAAATTTCGTGCGTAATGTTGCTCCCTCCAATAAGGTGTGCTTTATGATTCATAGAGAGGGTAACTTGCGTCGTAAGTATGTCTGTACCATCCTACACCATTTGAAGTCTACTGGAAGAATAATCTTGTTGATAGTAAGGAAACATCCTCGCAAAACAAGATAGAGAAAAAAAAATAGTGAACATATTTATAAAATAAAATAAATATATATATACAAAATTTTTAGAATTAAGCTTGATAAAAATAAAGTCAAAAGCTTTACACAATTAAACTGATGCTCCCCGGCAACGGCGCCAATTTGACAGTGTGTAGTTTGACCGTATAGAGATGTCATTTAACATTTCAGGATTCACTGCAACCAAATAAATCGGTAAGTATAGTGTCGAACCAAGAGGAGCATAAGGCTTGCTATGCGCTAATAACCTAATTAATATCTATTCAGTTTTAGATTAATTGATTATAAGTTGTTGTAAATTAATTAATTAATAACTAAAAGCGAAAGTAATGACACAGAGATAGAATCGAACAAAGAATATAAGCATCTTAAGATTTACTTCACGTAGGTTGCATACAAAACTAATCATGTGATTCAAGCACAAATTAATCATTCAAACTATGCAATTTCAATAATATCATGTATTACTCAATAATTCACTGCGAGTCCAATTTGACAATGCATTTTTTGACCTTATATTGATGTCAATTAGTGTTTCACGGATCACTGCAGTCAAATGAATTGGTAAATACCGAGTCGAACCAAGAGGAGCACAATGCTTGCTAGGCGCTAATAATCTAATCAATATCTATTTGATTATAGAAGAATTGATTAGAAGTTGTTGTAAACTAATTAATTAATAACCAAAAGTGAAAGTAATGACATAGAGATAGAATCAAACAGAGAAGATAAGCATCCTAAGATTTACTTCACATAGGTTGCATGCAAAACTATCATGGGATTCAGACGTAAATTAATCATCCAAATCATGCAATTTCAATAATATATCGTATAACTCACTAATTCACTGCGAGTTCAACTTTCGGGTATCCTTGCACAACAGATTATTGACTATAATTAATTTCGTAATGTGTTGTTTCCTGATTCCGGTCTTCATAGCTCGCAAATACTAGTCAAAGAGTGATACAATAATATTTCCTATACATGCAGCAGGTTAAATAAACTACTCAATAATCCTAAGCCCACTCCCGATTTCGGTCTTCGGTTGACTAGGGCCATTGACTACAACTAAGTAAAATATCCAACCCATCATGATTCCGCTCTTCGTGAGATGGAAAATCCTAGCCTAGAGGGTAATAGATTTAATTCTAAACTAAGTTCTTGAAGCATGCATATTTATACTCTGAAGCACTACGCATGATAATATAAAAACATCTCTAAACAATAACATTTAAAGAAGCACTAGTAATATGAATAAAAAATATTCTTAATTAATAGACATAAAAAGTTGAATTTGCATACAACCTAAGATCCGTAGGATCCTAGGACAGAGATGACTACTCACTATGCATAATTGAAGTGATAATCATAAAATAATTATGAAAGTAAAATAAAAATGATAGAGGAAATTTTAATCTCTTGAAGCTCCAACTCTGAACGAGTTCGTCTCTCTGGCCCTTCTGGCAAGAAGATGTGGTGTGGTGCCAGACGTGTGCGAAGATGATTAGAATGAGCCATATGTCTTCTATTTATAGCTTACATGTCAACTTGTATTTATCTTATAAGTTGGATAATCTTCGAAAGGAATACTATCACTAAAAGGGTTCCGGAAGGTGAGAATTCGAATATGCTCATTTCTGTGCCCAACACGTTTAAACTCGACCGAGGTCGAGTTCTTACAAAGGCAACACGACCTGGATCGCGCGCCGCCATGAAACACAATATGGGTCGATTTCTTGAAAAGGCAACACGAACTGGGTCGAGTTCTGGTTCCGCATATTTACAGATTTGCCCTTGAAACTTCTTCTTTTAATAATTTGACCCCTGAACTTGGCTTTTTATCCGATTTTAGTCCAGTTTGCACTGTTTTCATTTTTTTTCCTCTTTCGAATCCAGTATTTTTCGTATATAACCTATAAGAGACAAAATCAACTATAAATGACCAATAATAACTTAAAAATGACTCAAATATCTTAAGTATAGGGATCTAAAATAGGATATATTATTGTCCTATCAATGCACAAAGGATGATTGTGGAATGATGGTGCTCTCAACTCTCTCAAGGTCCTCTGTCTTGGCGTTGTCATCTCTACGGCTTGTCTTGCTGCTTTATTTTTCGCACATCTCTAAGTAGCTGTTCGGGATCCACATATAATTGAAACACTTCATCTTGAAAATGAGAGTCCATAGACTCGGCAGCTAATTAGTCAGAGAGAGTTAGTTGACATAATAGAATACAAATCACAGATCTGAGAAATACGTGCTGCACTCGGTTTGTAGAAGGGGTGTGCGTACGGTCTGTGATGAGGTCACGTGCTCAGTCATTAGGTCACATGCTCGGCACGTTGATTAACCCTAAGAATAAATTAAAATAAATAATTACAAACTACTAAAATTAAGAGTTAATCTTATCCCCGTCAAGGATGCCGATTTGATAGGACCGTCATTAAGTGTCCTGTGCAAATAAATTTATAGTCACCTTTCCTACTAGTAAGAAGAAAGTAAGAAGGAAAGGTCAACGATGAGACTATACCCATTTTGGTGAACATGGGAGCCACCCACAACTTCGTCCAACCCACCGAGGCGGAAAGGTTGGGGCTCAAAGTCAAATAACCTAAGAGCTCGATGAAGATGGTGAATAGCAAGGGAATGCCATTATAGGAGAAAGCCAAAGGCGTGGATTTACAACTTGAAGCTCAGTGAGGTAAAATTGATTTCTTGATTGCTCCCATGGTTTATCATGAGTGTGTGTTAGGCATGGATTTCTTACACAAGTTTGAGGTGGTAACTTGGCCTAATGAGAATGTCTTGCTCATCATGGACGGAGGGCCACACTTGGTGACCACAATCATCAAGAAGCACTAAAACGCAATGTATCTTTCAACAATACAAGTTGGGCATGAATATGTTGCGGAACAGAATCCAAGTTAACTATCCAGAAGTATGATAAGAAACCTAGCCAATGCGAAAAGGAGCCATCGATCGAGATTCATAAGGTACTCTAGGAGTACAAGGAAGAACCAACCAAGTTATCTAATAGGCGAGATGTGGATCAAAAGGTTGATAAAGCCAAGAAGGACCAACCGCTCAAACTTCATAATCTGGAGTCGAGGTGTACCTGGGAGAGTCCTTTTGGGAGTAAGAAGGAGTGTCACTTAGACTTTACGGTCAATGAAAGGGCCGAGCGAATGGATCATAAAGAGAGACGTGTGGAGTCAGACAGGGGAGCCAAAGACCTCTTCAAGCAGAAGAGGCAAAAAAATAATCACAAACGTCTTAGGCAGACCTCAACGATTCATGGTAGCATCGATCAGGACGTCAACAGATTAGGTGGGGGAGGATGTCACGGCCAGATCTATTCGAGATAAAAGATCAAGGTATAAGGCACGGATCACGACATGACACATCAATTGGACTAAGCGTAAAGATCAAACATTTAGCCCGAGTGAGACCCGCGTAGGGGGCTCGACGGGATGAAGGAACAAGTCCGGTTTGAGCTCGCAGTGGGGACCTAAGGGAGAGAGACCCAAGTCCACATTCTAGATTTTTGGTAGGAACATTCTAGATGGAGAATTGTAGTCATAGGATCAGTTAGATCTCCACCATTCATTGCGAAGATGGTTGTGTATATAAGGGGAATAGCTCATTTGTTCCAAACCATCCAAGAGTTGATTTTCTCTCTACACAAGTCTCTCCCTTTCTCTCTAAAGTTTCGCATTAGCCCTCGACGCCTCAAAGTTATTCAATTGATCCAAGTGATCTTCCGGTGAAAGGCTTGCCTAACTTTGTGTTCGAGAAAATTCAAGCTAGGCGCTGCACGGATAAGCGATCCAAAACACAAGTCCGTGACAACGAGCATTGATACCTAGTAACCTTAAAATTACACAATAGCTCAAATCATAGGAATAAATTTAAAAAAGATGAAACATGAATTTTATTTTAAACTTTTCCCTTTGTGATAACCGTAATTCACTTGATTATTTTTTTTGAGCTTATCAATAAAAAAATAACTTGAAATTTTTTGGAAGAAATTAAGTAATTTGTAAAAGAATGAAATTTTTTAAAAATAAGTAATTAAAATGATGTAATTTTGAAATTATCAATTAATAAATTATGCGATTAGATTTTTTTTAAAATCAAATAAATAGAACCACTCCAAACTCAATTTGAAAAATTAAAGCTAAATTTCAAAATTAAATAATAAAGTAATATATCTTGTGAGTTGTTATGCTTATGCTTGGTAAGGACATCTCACTTATGATGAATGTTTGTATCAATCATACATATTATTTGATTTTTCATTTTAATGTGGAGAATGATTTATGCAATTCTGATATGTCATCGCTTATCTGTATAAAGTGCATCATAGAAAAATTACGATGCTTATAAGTCTAAAACGTCTCTAAAATTTAAACCTTAGACAAGGCTTTAGAGTTAATAGTGTCGTGTTATGCTATAAAGAAAACTTTAGATGATGTTTTTAAGTTATCAACGTCATGTATTGATGAAACTTATTTAAATTATTTAGGTTTGGCTTTAAACAACACTTTTCAATTATAAGCGTCGTTTTTAATATAAATTAATTATTGAAATATTAGATACAATTTTTATTTGCGATTGAAAATATAATGATTAAATTAATAATTAGTTTAATATAAAAATTTCATTAAACGTGAGTCAAGAACTTATAAAAACAATTTATGAGAATAATAATGAGAAATATCACCGACATGATATAAACATAGTTTTTATATTTATGCAATAAAGCGGGAGTGTGAAGTGTACACGGGCTGGTAACGCGCGTGAGAGCGGCTCAGACAAAGAGCGTCTTTGTCTATGAGTGACCGGTCAAAGTTGAACCTCTTGGCTCTCCACTCCACTCACGAAACTCTAAACAAAAAACATCAAACAGAGCCGAAGCAGAGCGTATCGACAATCGAGCCCAGAGAAGTGACCATCTGACACTGAGACCGGGACCGACGCACCCAGCCAACCCACAATCTCTATCACTCCTTTCTTCTTCATCATCTCTCTCATTGCTCATCTTTTCATTTTCCAGGGTTTCTCTTCTTCTTCTTTTTGCATCAATTCAAATTCACACTAGCCGTCGCCGCCTTCGTCGTCCCCACAGAAAGAAGCTCTTCTGGTATGGACATTGCCCAGCTGGGGCTCGTCACATCTCTGTTTCTCTCCCTTGTCATGTTATGAGGTGTAATTTTTTTAAAAAAAAAGATACACTCTACTCTGTTTTGCTTGTATCTCACTGGCTCTGTTTCACGTCTTAACAGTGCTTTTCTGTATTGTGCCTCTGCACCATCGTGTAATATTTGTCTCTCAAATTCGGAATCAGAAGTGACTTGCTTTGTAGTGTGTTGCAATCTCAATTTCAACATTGAAATGTGGACTTATCCTTACAAATCTTCAATCCATGTATCTCTACAAGCACAGTGAGAGGTGAGGAGTGAAGTAAAGGGAATGGCAGGAGACAGTAATGTTTAATTCGGGGTGATAATTAATTAATGTTGTCCACATTTGTACTAGTTTCCTTGTACACTGGTTGGTGGTAGTGGGGTGAGGTTGTTTTCTAGTCTGGTCTGGTAGTGCTTGCTGCTGCTTCTGCGCCTGGAGTTTCTTCAAAGCAATGTTCAGCTCAGTTTTGCTTTTCGTGTTAGTTCGTGTTTTGTGCATCAGATTGTTGCGACGTGTGATTTTTTTTTAATTTTTTTCTCAGCCGACAACACCTTGAAAATGTTGTAGGTGAAAGGGGTGGAGGCAGCAATTTGATAGATAAATTAAAGGATGCAGACACCAAAGTCAAAGTGAGTGGCATGAATTCCTTGGTTGTTACTTAGTAATTAATGACTTTCATGTTACTACTTTCAGGTGGATTGTGGGTGGTTTTTATCTTTGTAATGGGTAGAATAGTGAAATGTTCACACCATTGTTACAAGCTTGGAAAAGGACTTTGGTTTTGGTGGATCTGATTCACAGCCTCCTCACTCACCTACAGCAAAGTCAAGGCCAATACATATACAGCTGCATCCATGAACCAATAAAAGCTTATCATTTACTCCTGTATAAATATGAGCGCCTCGTTTTATTCATTCACCTTATTTTCTCTGTCCTTAACAGAGCCAGCACTATACAAGTGCCTTCAAGGAAGTCCCCGAAAACTTCACCAACTGCTCGGCAGATTAAGACGCCAGGATCAAGCTCTGAACCAGTTTCAGCACCGTCCAACAAAGACCGCAGTCCTAAAGTCATTGAGCGGAAGACACCTCGAAGCCCCATCTCAGAGGTCAAATTTTTCCGTCTTTCTATTATTTGAAGCTTGTACTTGCCATTACCTATACAGTAAGCAGCATGTTAGATCTTGCAGCTTCATTCAGTCATGCATAGAGACTTGTTTGCTGCACTGCAGATATCATTATTGTGCTTTGAATGGTTGTATGTCTGATTCAAATCGTGCCCAGTTGGACTTTTGTGTTTGTGTTCACACTTCACATATGAATCTAGCGTTTAGACTGGGATGGAGCGTTTTCTATTCACCTTTTTGTGGCTCTAGGGACTGAGCTTATATTTCAATTTGAATGGTCTTTAAACCTGTTTTAATGAGAGAAGTATCGCAAGCAGTTAAGTCTGCAACTTTTGTTTTTTTAATTTCAATTTTTAAGAATCCTATTTGCCTGCACAGAGCGTTTATGTTGATTTGATTTATATGCGCCCATATCAACAAACTACTGGTACTACTAAGCTACTTGCTCTATATCTTAATGTGAGCATATTATCACATTTGCACTTTCATTTATTGTTGTTTAGCAGAAGAAGCGTCAAATCAAAGCATCTGATTCGAAGTCTCAGATTGTTCAGCTCCAAGAGGATCTGAAGCTGACAAAAGACAAGCTGATATCATCAGAGTTGCTGAAGGCGCAAGCAGAGGTAGAGGCCGAGGAGGCTAAGAAACAACTCTCAGCCATGACAACAAAGCTACAAGACACAGAAAAACAGCTAGTGGGAAATTCCAATATGGAGGAATCTGGAGTGCGGGAGCTTTGCAAAGTCTCTCAAGACCGTGATAGAGCATGTAAATCTGAAATTGAAGCTGCACAGAAGCAGCACTCTGAGGGCTCCGCTGAACTTCCTGCTGCACTGAATGAAATTTATGTGCTTAAGAAACAACTTGACGCTGAAGCCGAGTCAGGGGGTGAGCAGTGCCACTCTGCAGGTTCTGCTGCTGATGAATTGCAGATTCTGCGTTCCCAGCATGAAAAATCAGTTGCAGTAGTTGATAAACTTGAAGATGAACTCACTGATTGCAAGAAATCTGAAACTCAATCACTGACCAGCAACCAGAGCCAGCTGGATGCTGCCTGGGAAAAAGACAGATCTCTGAAGCTAGATATTCTTAATGCCAGAACAGAATACGAGACACTTGCTTCGGAATTGGAGGAATCAAAGGCGAAAGTGATGGCCTTGGAGATGCTTGTGAGCAAGCTTCAGTCAGAGTTAGTTACTTGCAGTGACGGGGAAGGTGGTATGAATGAACGTTCATCAGGTGATACCGGACATTATCTAGAAAATGCAGAAAACCAGGAAACAGAGAAACTGAAGTTGGAGATTGTGAATCTTAAATACGAAGACTGTAAACTGAGGGCTGCGTTAGAAGCAGCCGAGATGAGGTGCCAGGAAGTGAGAATTCAAAGCACCTTGGAAACAACAAGTGTTTATGAACAAGCAGAGAGTGCGAAATTAGATTTCAAGTCAAAAGAGGCCGAACTGGAAGCTCAACTCCAAAGAGCAAATTCTGATATCAAAGAACTGCAGGCGAAGTTGGCGGAGAAAGAAAATAGATTGCAGACCTACGCTGAACAAGAGTTGTTAAATAATGGCCAGAAAAGGCAGCTTGAGCTTCATCTCGCAGCACTGCAAGAGACCTTGTTCAAGAAAGAAAATTTACTGCAAGCTACTGAGAAGGAAAATGGGATTCTAAAAGGAGAGGTGCGAAAATGGGAAATGGAAAAGAGCAGGGCAATTGATGAATTCGATGGTGACACTGTGGCTAAGGCAAGAGTAGCTGACCAGAAAGCTGTAAGAAAAACTGAGTATGTGAGTGAGGAATCAGATAAAAACAGCAAAAGAACAGCTAGAGTGATGGAGCAGCTGGATGCGGCACAGGCAGCAAATGCAGAACTGGAATCTGAACTGAGGAAACTGAAAGTCCAATCGGATCAGTGGAGGAAGGCAGCAGAGGCTGCAGCAGCCATGCTCACGTCAGGAAACAATGGGAAGTATATAGACAGAACTGGGTCTCTAGACAGCAGCTACCACACTCTTGGCGGAAGGATCAGTTCTCCCTTCTCGGATGATCTAAATGACGAGCCGGCGAAGAAGAAAAATGGGAACATGTTGAAGAAGATAGGCGGGCTGTGGAAGAAAGGCCAGAACCAGAAATAGACTGAATAGAAAAGGTTTGCTCGCAACTTTTCCTCACCTGCTTATCTGATGTGAATCACTGCAGTTTGTATCACATTTGTCATGGTTTTATTCTCCTTTAGGCTCCAGTAAAAGATGGGAGGATAATGAAGGTGTAGTTAGTAGTAGTCACGACGAGGTGGGATTCACAACTTTTGGGCAAGTGTTGTGGAGAGCCTTACCAGTGTTTTTTTTTTTTTGAAGGCCTTGTAGTTAGTAAAAAACGCGTACCATATCAATGAAAACTCACGCCAGTTGAAGCTCTTTATGTTAATTGTTTAGCTATTTTTCCGTTAAGGGTCTGTTTTAATATTATTTTTTACCTGAATTGAAATTAATAGTTGTATGAAATTTCTTGGGTTAGTAAAATTAAAAAATAGTTTTAAATATTAAAATTGCATGGTTTTGAAAATAAAATTACATCACTTTGTCTCGCAGAACTCGATCAAAATTCATAAAGAGTTCACTGAAATATATAAAAGGCCAAAAATCTAAAAGATGTTTTGAACCATCACCGGTTACTCAATTGCGGTAAGAACTATCACGATTTTTAAAAAGTGTGCGGTGAAAAAAAAATTGAACTGATTTTCTGAAATAAAATTCATCATTACATTTCAAAACTAATATTATTGTAAAACTTAAATTTGTGTGTGAAAATTACATTGTTTGGTTATAAAAAACGTGGTTTTCTTTATGTGCCCAAAACGATATAATTTCTTTTGATAACAAAACAACGCAATTGCGGTCCAAAAAGGGCTCTGAACTACCACCAGGTCCACCACTTACTCAATTGCGATCCGAACTATTACGATTTTCAAAAAGTGTGATGAAAAAAAAATCAGACTAATTTTAGATGATGCTTAAGATCAGTTTGTTTGATTTCTTAAATATAATTGATCTTATTAAATTTGTTGAGAATTATGGATGATTGAGTATAAAAGACATCGTTTTCGTTATATGCACAAAACGATATAATTTATTTTGATAACCAAACGACGTAATTTTCCACACAAATATAAACCTTATAATAATATTAGTTTAATGTACTGGTAAATTTTATTTTAGAAAATCACTCTATTTTTTTATCACACTTTTTTTGAAAATCATGATAGTTTGGATCGCAATTAGGTAAGTGGTGATAGTTCATCGCCCAATTTGAGTCTTATCCCTTAGTTATATGGTACCAGAAGCACTCAGATGTCAGACAACGTAATGTTTTTTTTCTTGGCAGTGCGCTACCTCATGCGCACCTTCAACGTAGTAAAATGTAAATACGGTACCATCAAACTTCGAACCTAGGAACTTAGGATTGTTGGACAACTCTTAATCACTAGATGAACACCTTATTGCTAGAACGGTGTCCTTTAATACCTATCAAATTTAATAAATCAATGTGTTTTTATTTTCCCGGATTTTATTTTCTGTCGTCCAACTAAATTACAATTAGACAACCGTAATTTCCGGCATCACATTTATTCCAATTTCCACACATCCACTTCCTGTGTGCACCCACCGCACCGGCCCAATTTATCTTACGAATCTCATCTACTCCCTACATTAAGCTTCTCTTACACAACTCAATCCGAGACTCTACAATAAATTCATCTCTCTTGCTACAAAATTTGATGCTCAAAAGTCAAATCTCATTTTCAGACTTCAATCGAATCATGAGATGATCGGAAAAAGAAATATGACCAATGAGAAGAACAGTTTGAGGATTTCGCAACATGGAAAATGAAAAATGATCTGAGAAAAAGAGAACCTGATTAAGTTTAATAATATCCTAGATTGTATGTTCAAATTCGCAGTAAATTGCTATGTTGTATGAGATCTGAGTCCGTACTAGAATATATTCTTTGTTGTGGTGTGGTTGTGAATGTAAATTAACTCAAATCCCAATTTTGTGAACTACCTAATAATATTTAAATTCATGTAGAGGCGCAAAAGAGTCAGTACGCTTATGAGCTAATCGCGAACATACTGTTGGTGCATATTAAGGGTTACGTCCCACATCGCCCACATAGCTCATAGAATTAAACCTTAAGTATAGTTGGACTCTCCCACTCATTGCCAATGGAATAATTCACCAGACCTCTTGTGTGGATTCTCCTCAACAAAATGGTAGAGTGGAAAGGAAGCATAGGCATATCCTAGACCTTGCTAGAGCTCTGATGTTTCAGGCTTCTTTACCTATTTCCTTTTTAGGGAGAATGTGTTCTACTCCTCAAGAGCCATCAAATGTGTTTTCCTTGGTTATCCTTTTGGCAAGAAAGGTTATAAACTTCTTGATTTGGAGCATTACAAGGTCTTTTACAGCAGAGATGTTTTCTTCTTTGAAATTGTCTTCCCTTATCATAAAACTGTTGTTTCCTCATCTGAGTCTATTCCCACTTCAGATTCAGATGATCTTCATGTCTGTCCTTATATACCTTCTACAAATGTGTCACCTACATTATCTGGACCTTCACCTGCCTCCCAAACTGATCACTCAGTTCCAATTCCCTCAAATGCCTTATCTCCACCTGAGTCACCAGACTCTTATCAGCATCCTCTTTCTTTCCCATATCAGTCACCTGAAGTACCTTTCTCTCAGTCACACAGACCCTCACGGTCAATCAAATTACCTGCTAGATACAATGACTATGTGATTCCCTCTGGCTCAGGATTACCCTCTTCACATGTTCTCTCTTCATACAAGGTACAATACCCTATCTCTGATTATTTTTCTTATGATCATTTGTCCCCTTCATTTCGTTCATATGCTCTTTCTATTACTGCCCACACAGAACCTAAGTCCTATGCTCAGGCCTCTAAAGATCCCCACTGGATCTCGGCCATGGCTCTAGAAATCCAAGCATTGGAACTCAATAACACTTGGAAAATTGTTGAATTACCACCTAACAAAAAACCAGTTGGTTGTAAGTGGGTCTACAGGCTGAAGTTTAAGGCTGATGGAACCCTTGATCGGCACAAGGCGAGACTAGTTGCCAAGGGATTTACTCAAACAAAAGGACTTGATTATTTTCAGACATTTGCGCCTGTTGCAAAAATGACAATAGTCAGAACCATTCTTGCAGTCGCTGCAATAAGGGGCTGGTCTCTTACACAATTGGATGTTACAAATGCCTTCCTACATGGTGATCTACAAGAGGAGGTTTACATGAAAGTTCCACCAGGTTACAAAGTTCCTCACAAATCTGCCTATACTACTCCTGTTTGTTTACTTCAAAAATCTCTTTATGGCCTGAAACAAGCTCCACGCCAATGGTTCTTCAAATTTTCTACTGCTCTAGTCAGTTATGGCTTCATTCAGAGTGCCTGTGATCACTCTCTCTTCACAATGTCTTCTGGCACTCAATTTACAGCGTTGCTGGTCTATGTTGATGATATGATAGTCACTGGAAACTCTTCTTCAGCCATCTCTGCTCTGAAAACTTATTTGGCAACTCAGTTTCAAATCAAAGATCTTGGTCCTCTGCACTATTTTTTGGGCATTGAAATTGCTCGATCCCACTCTGGTATCAGAGCGGGTTTTAGCCGCACCCCTGAATGAACCGTTCAAACGTGTTGGTTACGTCCGCACGAGGTCCCACTTGCGAGATATTGATTTAATACAGTGTCGTCCGTTAGATGCGGTTTCATCCGCTTACGATCTCGCAAGTGAGGGGGGTGTTGGTGCATATTAAGGGTTACGTCCCACATCGCCCACATAGCTCATAGAATTAAACCTTAAGTATAGTTGGACTCTCCCACTCATTGCCAATTGGTTTTGAGTGTGGAACCAACTTACTAACACATACTTGGTCAATGGTTGGTCAAAACTCATTTGAGAGTAAATGAGTCAAATTTGAACATAATTTTAAATCTTATTAAATAAATATGTCTAATATGAATAATCAAATAGTCGACTCATTTATATTCAAAGACAGCTCATTTATAGGCTTGAATAAAACTCGTTTATATTATCCTGACGGTTTAGAAGGTGATGTGATCGTGCACAGTAAATATAATAAAAAATATACAATTTTTAATACTTGTTTATGAATTCGATTAGAAATTTTGTATATAATTATAAATTTACTGGTTAACGAAATGAGACCCTTAAACAAGTAGCTTGTATAAGCTTGTTTTTCCACACACACCATCGTGAAAATTTTAATGAATCAAACTTGATTTGTATAATACTCGACTCGTTTGCTGCTCTAAAATCAAGAGACCATCCAATCCAAGATTCCTAATTATGTATTTTTTGGTCTTTTCTTTCCTTTTTATATTTTTCTTGAAATTGATTCTTTATTAGAATCAGATTTTTTATCATTATTTTTTGGCTTATTAAACGATGATTTATTTTTACTTATTGGTAGATGCACTAGATTCAAGTTTATCTTCCACTTCATCTGAATCACGTTTATTATCAATAGTATGTTTCATCCTTACTCAAGTATTGACACTATTGAATGACTCTGTTAAAAAAAGTGTATTTCAATTTGTAAGTTAGTTAATGTACATTGGAGTAAACATGGAATTATTGTGATTACATTTGTTACTTCACTAACATCTATAATTATTATTTTTTAAAATTAATTTTATTAATAGGAGGTCTAGAGGACATTTTGACAAGAACACTTACATGGATACAGGTGACTCGAAGAGCCTACATGATGAGTGGGGAAGCTCATAGAGCATACAAATTGAGGGACATGGCTTCATTGTTGTCCAAAGGATCTGATAATCTGTTGCACCAAAGCACAGGCTGAAATCTATTGGGCTAATGGCCTCTGGGCCTGCGCAAAAAAAGCTTTTGGCTAGCAAAGTGGACGCGTTTGATGGAGCGAGGCACTCGAAGAGCAACGCACACGAGGCTGGAGGCGCACATGCGCGAGGCTTTCGAGGATAGATGCCCAGTATGATTTTACAGGACAACCACAGCGTGATGCCCGAGGCGGAGACTTCGCACTTCGATTGAGCTGACTTCTGTCGTCTGACCGTTAGGCATCGCCGGAGATCGATTACCCATTGGGCAAAAATTGATTCCATGAAGAATCTTTTAAGGCGAGCTGCAGAAAATCAAAACAAACAATCATTACAAAATTTTAACAGTGAGGCTCGCGCTTAGCCGGCGGCGGAGCCAGAAATTTTTTTTCAAGGGAAAAAATTAATCAAAAAATTGGATTGAATTGAGGGGGCAAAATTAAAAATTTTGTTGAAATTATACATATAAATTTATGTTTCATATATATAATGTTTTTTATCCTACATAAAAAATTTTAGGTGTGATTCGGGGAGGGGGGGCAGCTGCCCCCTCGGCCCCCCAGTGGATCCGCCTATGTTCTCAGCTGTATCAACTATCAGCGAGAGGTTGTGCAGACTGAGCCAAACTAGAGCGACGGAATCTGGGGTGAACATGGTGGCGATGAGCTGATCCGGTATATTTCAGCCTGGCGGGTGGCCCGGACCGACTAACCCCGCACCAGGGGACGTGCATGGTCGAAGTGGCCTACAAATAGGAGGAAAATGATCAACGCCAGGAAGGAAGAGCCTAGCACCCAGTGGACCAACTTACGAGCGCTCCAATGATCAGATTCTTAGGCTCTCGAGGCAGGTCCTAGGTGGAGTGAGTGACCAGAGGTGGGTGAGATCTGGTGTTGCTAGGGGCACAACGGGATTGGGGACCGATGCAGCTGAAGATTTTCAGCTAGAGTGCGGGCGTGGACCGGGCTGTGGCTGCATCAAGGACATCGGGGCCTCCCAAAATTAGTGCTGGTGGGCAAAATCCGACTGTTTGCTGTGGGGCTGACAGCGAGGTCTTGGAAGGGGTGACGCCATGGGACGGCTACAAGGTCGGAGTCTGAACCGGGCAAGAGGCATTTGCATCAGGCGCACAGACAACCGAGACAAACTGTGGAAGGGAATTCAGACCTCCGCAGACTGACACAGCTGGGCAAGCGAGGCGGAGGTGTGAGCTCTTAGTCTGATTGTGTGGCCAGGAGGGCCTGAATGGGAGCCAAGAAGCCTAGAGTTGGCGAGACAGTAACATGTGCGGCAAGGAGGGCCTGCCCCCACCCTCCTTCGCTAACTGAAGAAGTTGTTTTCTAGAGTGAAGAAGTATCCAGTTGACTCTTGAGCCAGATATAACACCTATATTATTACATTAATTTTATTGTTTTCAAAATCAATCTTAGCCACTTTTGAGGTGTTGTTGCTTTGTCCTTCCAATTTGTAGTTAATTTTTGTCATCTCATACAATACATATTTGACTGTCTAAGAGGTACTCATCATTTTTAACAAAAGACATTGATGATGCAACTTATATGATCTTAGATCACAAATATCAGATATATTAATATGAAAAAAATTTAAAGTTTTAAATTTATGTATTTTCATCTTAAAGTTCAATGCATTTTACATGCATAAATAATATATCTTGTAATGATTTACTATTAAGTGCATAAAATGGGGCTTCAAATTATCAAGAGTTCATTCTTATGAAATGCTTACACACTCTTTTACAGTTGCTCACTCTTTGAATCTTGTGTCTTTCTTTTTTAATTCTAATATTTAACTGAGTGGATTCACAAAAATTCTAATCATTATTTTATAATAAGCTTTTGTGCATTTTGAATTTGGTGGTTATTTCTTTTTTCTTGAAGTTGTTTTTCTTAATAATCTTCACTGTATTAGTTTGCTCATTATTTTTATTTGACTTGATCCTCTTATTTTGTTATTTTTCTAGTTGAAATAAAAATTGACCCAGATCTAATGTAGCAAGTTCATTTAAGGTTGTTCATGTGCAAATATACAAATGTTTAACTTGAACACATTAAGGTGATAATCTAATGGTTTGTGAGAAGATAATCATCCTGTATGTCAGCAAGCAGTTGGTTGTCATACAAGTATTTAACTGAGCCATGAAATTATACAAATAAATAGACAATAAAAACAAGCATTTAAACGCAAAAATCTGTGACAACTGCCGCAAATAGGACATGAGTTTGCAAATCTGAGTTTAAAAACAAGCGTTTGCAAATCTATGAGAAGAAAGCGTTGGATGCAATGAAAGCCCGGCTCCGTTGGGCTGTGTCGCTAATTCAGTTGTTCGTAGTGAGGAGAACGCATGGAACTGGGAAAATTAAAAAACCCTAAATCCAAAGGATAATCTGCTTTAGGAGCCCGTGTGCCGGTGCGACTAGGGCGAGACCTGCTTCGATGCAATGAAATCGAACATGAGGCTGTGGAACGTATGAGCAGGTGGCGCGACTGGATGCGGTTCGGTGCGACAGATTGGTTAGTGTTAGCATCAGGGCTTTGCATTGCTGAACTTTGTGTCAGATTGCTTGGTCTTGTTTGGCTGCGGTTGCTTGATCTTGTTTGGCTGCGCGTGTAAAGGAGGTCAGTTGCTATGTCAGCCTCTTTCACACTCGCAACCAAACAAGACCAATCTCTTCGTTTTGTATTTTTATAAAGTTTGAACTTAGATTGATATTTGTTGATTTTGTTATCGGTTTCGAAATTTGTTGACCCAAATGTGTTGTGGTTTTGGTGCTTGATCCGGAGATTTTTGATGTATTTCTGGAGCAAAGGATCAGATTTTGTTATTGATTTTAATTGATTTCCTTGAAGAAAAAAAGAAAAAAGAAAATAAATACAAAGTACTGTTATAAAATAAGTATTAAATAAGTATCTCACTTACTAAATAAGTAAAATAAATTTTAAACGAGTACTAAATGAGTATAATTCGAGTAATAAATAAGTATTATTCAAGTATTTAACAAGCTTTTAACGAGTATGTTCATGAACATAATCGACTCGAGTAATATCTGGCTCAAGCTCGACTTGTTTACTAAAAAGCTTAAAAAATTTGCTATTACTTGGCTTGTTTATAATCGGACTAATTTTAACCGAGTATTGACCGAATACATTCACAAACTGCCCTGCAACCCTATTTGTATGTCTTGACATCGCAAATGAGAAGTATTAACAATTGGCATACTTTGGAAATTATTTCGTCAAGTGTAATATTGGGCTTTGAGGTCCAATAATTGTCAACTGGGCCGGGCTGGGTCCAATTCAACCTTTATAAATGCTAAGCAAATCTCGCCTAGGGTTTGTCTGCAGCTGCTAATCCTTACGTTTCTCTTCCTTTGCGGAGCTTAGATCGTCGCCGGTGGACAGCGGCTTCAACCTGCAGTCATGGGGTAAGATGTACTTTCGTGTCGTTGTCTGTGTTTTAGTTATGCTGAGCTTCGTTGAATGTTTTGTTCTATTGATAGACTTTTAAGCTACTAGTGGTAATCTGATTACTGTATAACTGCCCAGTCTTGTACGAGAAGTCGCCAATGTCCGGACCTGTATCAACACACGTTTATGTGATTAGGGTTTGCAAATTAGATTGCAACATGTTTTTAAATTGTGAATTTGGACAAGAAAGTGTTTTTTCTTATGCATTATGTGTTTGGAATGGATTTCGTATGTAACATCAACAGGAAGACACGTGGTATGGGAGCTGGTCGCAAATTGAAGTCCCACAGGAGAAATCAGAGGTGGGCTGATAAGCAGTACAAGAAGTCTCATCTGGGTAATGAGTGGAAGAAGCCATTTGCTGGTTCTTCCCATGCCAAGGGAATTGTCCTTGAGAAGATGTGAGGCAGATTTTATATGACTTAAATTCCTTCTCTGTTCATTTAGTCAGCTAACTGTACTTGTCAGTACAAGTCGAGATCCTAAGCTTCTTCTGGTTTTCGCAGCGGTATTGAAGCCAAGCAGCCTAACTCTGCTATTCGTAAGTGTGCCAGAGTTCAGCTCATTAAGAATGGAAAGAAGATTGCTGCCTTTGTGCCCAATGATGGTTGTTTGAACTACATCGAGGAAAATGTAATTGGTCTAACTTTCCAAACTTGATCATTTCTCTGATTCCGGCACTTACATCGTATTCAACTCTTGACTTGCTGGTACAGGATGAGGTTCTGATTGCTGGATTTGGACGTAAAGGGCATGCTGTCGGAGATATTCCCGGAGTTAGGTTCAAGGTGGTGAAGGTATCTGGTGTGTCACTTCTAGCTCTATTCAAGGAGAAGAAGGAGAAGCCCAGATCTTAAGAGATGGGAAATTTATAGAACTATAATTTTGAAGTACCAGTTATGGAACTCAGTGTATCATTGGATCAGCTTTCTTTAAATTCATGTCAGTTTATTTCGTGATTTTTTTTTGATAATTAGCCCAGATACTGAAATTTATGTCAAGCTACTAGCATTCATAGCAGGCACACTGCTCTGCACTTTTGTCAGATATGGTTGTCAACAGGGAATTAAGACTTTAATTCTAATTTAGACTCTCTTTAGAACTGAAGGCGTGACATTGTCTTGTTTAATAAAAAATACCGCTCATGTTCATAGTGTTCAATGAAGTTAGACTCTCTTTAGAACTTAAGGCGTGACATTGCAGCCAGTGACCCCAATGGAGCACTCAGAATTCAGATCCACAGGATTCCAGTTCTGCCATCACTTTGTACTAATTTTTTGTTAAGGTAAATCAGAAGAAGAATATACATATTCACAAGTGATTTTAAGCAGCACATGACTTCTTTATGCAGCATTTATGGAACTATACTAATGCATTGTCTAAAGTAATTAAGCTGCTGCAAGCTCTCAAAATGACCAGATCTATCATGACACTTGTACTTTCGGAAGAAGTTGGTATCCCCTGCCCTCATACTGACCCAAATTTATGTACGTCTGCTGTGCTCTACCTTTGTTGCAAGACTATTATTTCTGACCTTTAAGAAGTCATATGCTATTCCTGTGAGGTGACTTCAACAAAAACAGTAGTGAAATACTTGAAAGCTGAAAAAGAAAAAAAAAAATTCAGCAGAAAAGCACCAGCAAAAACGTCTCAGAAATGGAAAAGGATACGGGTAGGCACCAAGGTTAGCACACATCCTCCACCACCACCAGCCCTGATGACCTTGGACGCTAGCCTGTAATTCAGTGTTGTATTAGCACAGTTTCTAATGCAGCATGGCTAACCCCCATGCACTGTTCATATCAATTCTTCAATCCTTTCTTCTTTCCCAGTTACAGAAAGGTCGTCCAGAGCTAGAGACAGTATTATGGTTGCTAATTCATTACTTATACAATAACCAGCATTAAATACAGAGGTCATGGCGTCAGAATGTCTCAGTGTTCTCTCCGAGACACCAGCCACTAATGCTTTTTGTGTTTCTTCCAACCTTCATATTTGTAACAAGAATTTTGAGGGGCATCTGGGACTGAATGCCTGCCTTGAATTTGATCACATTTCCTGTAGCACACTTTTAGCAAATCCAGTGATAAAAATATGCATCTATTCGAAAAGAAAATTCTCACACCTCTTACTTCCAAAAGCTGAATACACTGAAAAATTCAGAACAGGGAAGAGAATGGTGCACATCAGTCTTTTTGGCAATTACTGATGACAATTTATGGTTCTATCTTCCTTTTCATTTTTCTCTCGCGAACAACATTTACTTCAAAATAGTCCCCCCAAAACTTTATTTTATTTTACTTGACTTACCTGCTTCTTTGGTTAAAACAACATAAACTAAATAATCACAAAAATAAAAAGATGAGACAGATATTCAGTGTGGTGTGCCATCCAATAACAAATAATGAAAACCATTGATTGGTAGTTTGGTACCAAGGATGTAAAGATTTCCACCTCTAGACAAGATACCTTACTGTATGTGCTAACTGTGATGCCGATTCTAGAAGGTTTCTATTATGGAGATTAAACGGTGTCGTTTTGTCTATAGTCTCATCTTCATCTCTCGACCTTCTACATATACACAGACTTGTATGTAAATATGTTAAATAGAATTGCCTGAAGATTTCAATCTCTAGTCTCTCAAACCCTAGAGTTTCACATGGTATTAGATTGATCAGGTCTGGTGATTTTTCTGATCCCTGTTCCGATCAATTTGGTTTCCGCATACCACTAAGTCTTGATTTAGTCTCCATTTCATCTCTGATTTAGCAGATGATCTCAGTTTCAATTCTGTACCGGTCTTGGCATTGCCTGAGTATCCAACACTGAGTTCTCGTCATCCATTTTTCATTCGTCCATGTGATCATTCAGGTACAAAGATTATCTCCATCATTCTCCTTGGCACTGAAAATTACTATCAATGGCGTCACTCAATTACTAAAGCCTTATTTGCAAGGAACAAATTAGGATTTCTTAATGGATCAAGTTATTCCATCGAAGACAGATAATCTTTATGCTGATTACCTGTGTGCTAAAGACACAGTTCTTTCCTGAAATACTCATACTATTTCCTCTGAAATCGCCTGTACAATTTTATATGTTGATTCTATTCGGGATGTGTAGCTTGCGTTGGCCACCAGATTTGGGGAAAATTCAGAGTCGCTAGTGTTTCATCTTGAGCATGAACTATCACAAATATTTCAGGATAATTTGACAGTTGAATCTTACTTTGTAAGCTGGTGCATTTATGGGATGAATTGGATAATATGGGGCTTCTTCGATCTTGTGCCTGTTCCATGTCATGCTCGTTTCATAAGGATCTTGATAAATTCTTTGAAAAGAAGAAAGTCATGAAGTTCTTGGTGAGTCTTAAAGAGGATTATACTACCATCCGAGGACAAATTATAAGTATGAAATCATATCCTACTCTAGATGAGGCTCATAATATGGTGCTTAGTGATGAAGATCATAAGCAATATGCTATTAAATTTTTGCCTGCACCTACTGCCTTGTTGGCTAAACTGTATAATACAAGAAATGGAGACTCCACATCTTTTCTGAAGACTGCAGATCAAAAGAGGTCTAATTCAGATTCTACTGTCCAATGTACATACTGTAAGAAGCATGGTCATATAAGGAAATAATGCTGGAAGTTACTAGGTTATCCTCCTACACACAAGCTCTATACTGAACCAACTCCTCAACAGTTGCAAAACAGAAAGAGGTTTGCTGCTGCCAACTTGGTTCATCAGTCCATGTCTGCTCGAAGTGCTGGTTCATCTGTTTCTGCCTCTTCTTCTGAAGTATCCTCTTCCATCTCATATACTTTAGACCATATCAAAGAAATAACAGCTATTGTAAGATCAGAATAGACTTCCATTACTCCAGCTATGGTAGATATTTTGCAGTGTCATGCTAGTTTGTATTTTTCTAATTCCTGGATCTTGGATTCTGGAGCTACGCACCATATAACCTCTGACTTTTCTCTACTTATTGAGCCTAAGTCATCTTATTCCTCTAGTCTTTTGCCAAATGATATTCTTACACCTATCACTCATACTAGCACAGTGAGACTTTCCTCATCAATTCTCTTACACAATGTCCTGTTTGTCCCCTCTTTCAAATTTAATCTCATTTCCATATCTCAGTGGCTTTCTTCCTCTGATCTCAGACTCACATTTTCTGCTTCTCACTGTGCTCTTCAGGACCTCAATGCGAAGAAGAGTCAAGTGATTGGTAATTAGACCTTGGAACTATATCATTTTTCCAACATATCAGGTGTATTGTCTCCCACTGTTAATTCCATTGTCAAAATTGATAATCTCTGGCACTTAAGACTTGGCCAGCCTCAAATCAAACTCTTCAGCATAGCCATTTTATTCCTCATTCCAAAACTTAGTCTTCCTTCATATGTGATACTTGTCCACTAGCTAAACAAACTAGACTCGAATTCTCTGTTAGTGATTCTTATGCTTCTGCTATTTTTGATCTAGTCCATTGTGACATTTGGGGTCCTCATAAAGAACCTACCTATGATGGATACTTCTATTTCCTTACAATAGTTGATGATCATAGAAGAGCTACATGGACTTATCTTATGTCCTCTAAAGCCAATACTCATTCTCTTTTGTCTCATTTTCTTGCTTATGTAACTACTCAGTTTCATAAATCAGTTAAAATTGTTAGGATTGATAATGGCAGTGAGTTTAGCTCTCACTCAGTCCAAACTCTCTTCTTGTCCAAAGGCATTTTGCATCAAACAAGTTGTGTTTATACTCCTCAACAAAAAGGTCGAGTTGAGCGAAAACATCTTGGAGAGTGCAAGATGCTTAAGTTTTCAAGCCTCTCGTCCTTCTCATTTTTGGGGCGATTGTCTCTTGACTGCCACTTTCTTCTTAACAGACTCCCTTCTCCTATTTTAAATCACCAGTCTCCTTATCAAATTCTTACAAGAAGGTTTCCCTCTTATGATCATGTTAGAGTTTTTGGATGTCTTGCTTTTGCATCATCCAATCAGAAATCTAGAACTAAACTTAAACCTAGAGCCGTTAAAAGTCTTTTCTTAGGCTACCCTCATGGAAAAAAGGGGTACAAGTTGTTTAATCTTAAGATTGGCCAAGTCTTCTTTAGTAGAGATGTTCATTTTTATGAGTCCATTTTCCCATATCAGGATTCACAATCACTGTAGTCTTCTGCACCTGATTCTTGTGATCTTTGTTCTTCTGATATTCATTTTAACACTGCTTCTACTAGACATGATCCTACTACACATGATCCCACTGATCATCTCTCACATACTCAACCTGATTCCCCTGGTCATGTTTCTAATGATCAACTTGATCCCACTGATCATGTCCCTAACACTCAATATGATTCTATTGATCATTTCAATACCATTCAGTCTAATCATATTGATTCCCATACTACCTCAGATCCATCCCCTGTTCTAAATAGACCAACTAGACTCAGGAAACTTCCCACATGGCTGCATTCTTATGATATACCTCCCATGGCAGGTGTTCAGTTACCAAGTTCTTCCTACATTTCAGAGGTTCCTTATCCCATTTCTCATTTAGTTTCATACTCTCATCTTGCACCTCACTACTTTCATTTTATTCTAACCCTGCTACTCACAAAGAGCCTTCCTCTTATAATGTTGCAATCAAGGATCCTCTATGGATCCAAGCCATGGAATCTGACTTACAAGCATTAGAAAAATCTTAAACCTAGATTCTCACTGAATTACCTCCAGATACAAGACCTGTAGGTTGTAAACGGGTCTACAAAGTGAAGTGTAAACCTGATGGCAGCATTGATAGGTACAAGGCTCGGCTTGTGGCTAAAGGTTATACTCAAAACGAAGACTTGGATTACTTTGAAATGTTTGCTCTAGTGAGTGTCTGTGTAGTCCTAGCTTTAGTTGCTTCAAGAATCCGGGCTATTTCCCAGCTTGATATATCTAATGCCTTCTTGCACGGTGATTTAGATGAAAATATGTATATGAAGCTGCCTCCCGAATATAAAGTTCCTACCAAATCTGGTTTTTCTAAACTTGTGTGTAAGCTGATCAAGTCTTTGTATGGCTTGAAGCAAGCCCCGCACCAATGGTTCACCAAGCTGTCGAATGCACTCAAATATTACGGTTTCTCACAATCACCTTATGATCATTCCATGTTTATATTACGTCGGTCTTCCCATTTTTTGGTCCTTTTAGTATATGTGGATGACATACTTGTCACTAGTGATTCTACTGCTGCTATAGCAGATCTGAAATTGTTTCTGGCTTCTAAGTTTCCAGTTCGGGATATGGGTTCTATGAAATATTTTCTGGGCATCAAAATGGCTCGATCTGAGAAGGGTATCTTCCTTTGTCAACGTAAATATTTGCTGGGTATATTGGCTGACTGTTGCCTTACTACTACTAGGCCTGCTTTAACACCTATGGAAGCTCAGTTTAAGGCCTCAACTAATGCTGCTCCTGCTATGAATCCTGACGCTTATAGGCGTCTCATAGGTCGGTTGGTTTATGTGGCAATTACCAGGCCTGAGATTTGTTATGCTGTGAATTACTTGAGTCAGTTTCTTCTATCACTAATAGAGGATCATGAATAGGTTACCTTCTGAATTGTTAAGTATCTAAAGGGGTATCCTAGTGAAGGATTACTTTATTCTACCTCACCCCTCTATCTCTCTCAGCATACATTGATTCAAACTGGGCTTCGTGCTCTTTAACTTGACGATCTGTAAGTGGTTTCTATGTTTACCTTGGGACATCATTGGTCTCCTGGCGAAGTAAAAATCAAGCTAGTGTTGCTCGCTCATCTGCTGATGCCGGGTACAGAGCCCTTGCGCAGCTTACCTCTGAACTTGTCTGGTTGGTAAATGTACTCACGTCACTGAAGGTAGCTAATCTCAGGCCTGTTGAAGTCTATTGTAACAGTAAAGCTGCTAGTGCAATTGCCTCCAATCCTGTATTCCACGAGCGCACGAAACATATAGAAATCGACTATCATTTTATTCGTGAGCATCTTCAACATGGTCTTCTGAAGTTACAACATATTCCAACTTTTGAACAGCCGGCAGATCTTCTTACAAAAGCTTTATCTACCTAGTCTTTTGTGCACTTAAAATGCAAGTTAGGACTGTACAACTTGTACAGGCCCTAACTTAAGGGAGGGGGGGGGTGGTGTTATGGAGATTAAACGAAATTGTTTTGTCTATAGCCTCATCTTCATCTCTTGACCTTCTATATATACACAGACTTATATATAAATTTGTTAATTAAAATTACGTCAAGATTCCAATTGACTCTAGTCTCTCAAACCCTAGAGTTTCACAGTTTCCTATGAATAATTTTCTCTCCTTGAAAAGCCCACTGGGTTAATCAAGTCCAATCAGGCAAAATCCAATCTTGGCTTCCAATATCCAAGCTAATTGACTCAGACAATGAGAGAACAGTAGCAGCTATAGAAACACAAAATGAAGCAAAAGAACCCAAACCTGAAGTGATCACCACAGCATAGCAGGCTTATACCGGTGACAAAAATAATTGCCATCAGCACCAGACTAAGACACGATGTAAAATAAATTAAAAACAAGTATAACAAAAATTAGACATATATAAAGTATTGTCCCTTGGATACAAGTGTAGAGCCACAGAAAAGTAGACACTCCGTAAGCAAGTCCAATTTTAGCTTTCAGGAATGTTCTTCTCTTCAACCAAAGAGGCAATATATTTAAGTGTATCTTGCGGACATTAGTTTTGGTGTGGAGGAAGAACTTCCAGGGAGTGCATCCTTCATTTTCTGTTCTTGAAGCTTTTAGCTTCAATCCATCATCACCAACGTCGTTAAACATGCACATCGCACTCCAACACGAAATTCAACCCTGATCGTGATATAAAGTAAAATAAAAGTTGTAAAGCGAGGTTGAAGCGTAACAACTCAAGAGAATGAAACCTTTCATTTTTAATTAGATGAGGGCATTCATGCACAGAAGATTATAAGAGCACTTTTTCAGATTATCTGGTTCAATTCTCTTCTCTCAAATTGTCATCTTTCCTTCCATCTTGCCAAATTTCTCTTCTTTTGTTTGTTTCATAACAATTCGTATCAATTGGTATCAGGACGGTCTCCTGCGACCATGGCTCAGACTTGCTCCCAAACCGCTTCCACTTCTCACTCCCCACCAACCTTTAATAATGAAATACAATTGAAAACAACAGAAAAAGTCAATTCAAATCTTCTACACAAATAGATGATTTGCATAAAATGATCCTCAACCTTTCAAACATCAATTCCAAACAACCACCAGAAGGTGCTCTCATTCATCTAGTTTTCCATGTCTCACAACTTAAAATGGCCAAATGGAATCATCTAAATCTTTCAAAGCTACCACTCATTCAAGTGCCTACCGCAGTTTTAACACCACCACAAGCTGTTTCTGATAAGAGAACTGTTAAACAAGGCAATGCTGATGCAACTCAACTTCTTATTCATTGGGTCAATTCTGATATATCCGATGCTACATGAGAATTTGTAGGTGAGATTCGTTTCAGGTTTCTTGAATTTCCCTTGAGGATAAAGGAAAACTGATCCAAGAGGTATTGATATGAAGTAAAATAAAAGTTGTAAAGTGAAGTTGAAGAGTAACACAGCTCAAGAGAATGAAACCTTTCATTTTAATTGGCTTGAGGGCATTAATGCACAAAAGATTATAAGAGTACTCATAAAATGCTTCAAGAAGATAATTTTTTGGATTATCTGGTTCTATTCTCTTCTCTCAAATTGTCATCCTTCCTTCAATCTTGCCAAATTTCTCTTCTTTTATTTTGTTTCATAACAATTCGTATCAGATTACTACAAGCAAGAGCTTTGTCTCTTCGACGTTAGCAGCACAGCCAAAGAGGTTTTCACGCTGAAGCTGCCTATCTCTAAATAAAAAAGAGGGAAAAAACGCCTTGAACTACCACCGTTTACCAATTGCGGTCAGAACTACCACGATTTCCAAAAAAAGTGCGATGAAAAAAATTGAACTGCTTTTGGATGATGCTTAAGATTAGTTTGTTTGAACACTTAAGTATAAATGATCTCATTATATTTGTTAAGAATTATTGATGATTGTGTATGAAAAGACGTCATTTTCTTATGTGCATAAAAAGATATTATTTATTTTGATAACCAAATGACGTAATTTTCGCATACAAATCTAAGTTTTATAATAATATTAGTTTAAGAATTTAATGGTAAATTGTATTTTAAAAAATCAGTCTAATTTTTTTTCCATCGCACCTTTTTTGAAAATCGTAATAGTTCAGACTGCAATTAAATAAATGATGATAATTCAAAATCCTTTTTGAATTTTATCTCATAAAAAAAGGTAAAAAACAAAAACATTCCCCGAACTACCATCTAAAATCAAATTCAGTACCGAACTATTTTTATTTTCAATTCCAGTACCGAAGGACCTAATTGTAATATAATTTTTTAAAAATAACACCCCTAAGTTTTTTTAAAATTGAAAACAACCCCCTGGGCTGGGAGACTTGTGCAGGTAGGATTTGATGGTGGTGAAGGCAGCTACGGTGGTGGCTACGGTGGTGGTGACGTCATCATCCGATCCCAAACCCCGCCTTCGAACAGCACGCCCACAAACCCTTTCTTTTATCACTCGCAGCTCCCAAATCATGTTCCAGGTAATAAACTCCCAAATCCTGCAGGCTTCTGGGCTTACACTTTCCAGATCATGTTCCAGGTAATAAACTCCCGCCCCACTTCAACTCTCATCTTCCTCAAATCATTGAACCCAAACACTCATGTTTCCACTTTCCGCTGTTTTCAGATCATTGCAGGAGCTGTGCTGCTCACCGACTGCGTCTTCTGGTTCATCATCGTTCCGTTCCTGACAATCTGAGATTATGATCTTAACTTTGTAAGCTCTGACGAATACAACAACATCCCAAAATACGAAACAACTCATTCATTTCGATTCTGAAAAAATTAATAAATCCATGTCTGTATTCTCTGCAGTTGATCATCAACATGCATACAATCAACGCGGTGTTCCTGTTTGGTGACACTGCCATGAACAGCTTGGTAAGCTTAAAAAAGAAAGGGTTTGTGGGCGGCTATTCGAAGGCGGGGTTTGGGATCGGATGATGACGCCACCACCACCGCAGCTGCCTTCACCACCATCAAATCCTACCTGCACAAGTCTCCCAGTCCAGGGGGTTGTTTTAAATTTTAAAAAAACTTAGGGGTGTTATTTTTAAAAAATTATATTACAATTAGGTCCTTCGGTACTGGAATTGAAAATAAAAATAGTTCGGTACTGAATTTGATTTTAGATGGTAGTTCGGGGGATGTTTTTGTTTTTTACCCAAAAAAAAAAAAAGTAAAACTCCTCTGCGAATGCAAGAGCCAATGACAGCCGTCGGATTGAAATGTGATCCAACGTCGTAGTTATTACTTTTACTTTTGTTTTCATAGAGAAAAGCCGTTTTGATCCGACGCCGTGTCACTTAAATGACGATTATGTCCTTACGATTCAACGGGATGGCGGGCGCGGCGGCATATGGTTCGACTCCACAGCAGCGCCAGCGACCTTGAAACGGGAACGCTCAGCTGATACTCGACTTCAGTCTGTTTTCTGAATCTAAAAGATTTTGGGTGAGCTGAGATTGTTCTTCCTCTCGATCTTGACTGCTGACCTCTCATTTTCTGCTGGCGAATTTCTATGTGAGTTTTTGGTTATCCGTGATACGAATATGACGCTTTTTACTTCTAATCGTGATCCATTCATGTTGTGCTGCTCATAGTTTGAAATCTGGTGCTGGGTTGCATTGATGTTTATCTTCATGCTTTGTTTTCGTATTATTGGTATATGGGTGTTGACAGAGTACCAGCCGTTTTGCTCACAAAGTGCTTGATAAATTGCCTACTTCCTTACTGTGATTAATAATGTGCATTCAGATTTGATGCCTACTTATTTAGGGATTCAAGCACCAGTTTGAATTTCGTGTTTCTAATGATTCCACCATCGTGCCGGGTGGTGTTGAGAGGTGCCGGAGAATTCCTGCGTGGAAATGATCGTATGGTTGCAAATCAGATGCATCTATAAAAGAAACATACCGCTCAAGTTGGAAGCAGTCAAAGCAAAACACTTCTGCAACCTGCATCATCAGGAAGCCAATGGCTTCGGCTGTGATCAGGACTGCAAACCTTAGACTGCACAGTCTTGCTGCAGCTACCCATTATGGTGCTGCTCAAAATATATTGGTCTGCCTCAACAACCAACAGTCTAGTAATGACTGCATAATCTCATTGTGCAAGCAAAATTATTTGAGAGAGGCTGTTAGAGCTTTTAACTTACTGGTTACCAAGACCAGCTTCCAAGTGCAGCTTGGCACTTATGTGCATTTGATATCTGCCTGCTCATCTCTGAAATCCTTAGAAGATGGCCAGAAAATCCATAGACATATGCTATCAGCCCACCGGCAACTTGACATGATTGTTCACAATCACCTTCTTAATATGTATGGCAAGTGTGGATCTCCGAATGATGCTCGAAAAACATTTGATGGGATGAATGAGAGGAATTTGGTGTCCTGGACTTCAATGATTGCTGGATACTCACAAAACGGTGAAGACCGCAATGCAATCAGGTTATACAACCAAATGAGAGAATCAGGCATCATGCCAGATCAGTTCACATTTGGGAGTGTAATAAAAGCTTGCTCTGGGCTTCAGGATGTTTTCCTTGGTAGACAGATCCAAGCCCAAGTCATTAAATCAAGCTATGGTTCGCATCCTATTCCCCAAAACGCACTTGTTACTATGTATACAAAGTGTGATCAGGTTTCTTCTGCACATGCTATATTCACTTGCATTGCCAATAAGGATTTGGTCTCATGGGGTTCAATTATAGCAGCACTTTCACAACTTGGTTGTGAGTTGGAATCCTTAGAACATTTCAAAATCATGATCGATGAGGGTCTCCACCAGCCAAATGAATTCATTTTTGGTAGTGCTTTTAGTGCCTGTAGCACTCTCCTACAACCTGAATATGGAAGGCAATTGCATGGGTTGAGTGTAAAGCATGGACTGAAGGGAAACAGTTTTGTTGGGTGTTCCTTATGTGACATGTATGCAAAAAGTGGTTTCCTAGATTCTGCAGAAGTTGCATTTTACCAAATAAAAAAACCAGACTTAGTATCCTGGAATGCAGTTATTGCAGGGTTTGCTTATGGTGGGTATGGGGATGAAGCCTTGTCATTCTTTTCTCAGATGAGACACAGAGGATTAGTTCCAGATGAAATCACAATTCGCTCTTTGCTCTGTGCTTTTTCATGCCCCTCTACGCTACGTCAAGGTTTTCAGGTCCATGCATACACTATTACCGCCGGTTTTGATATGGACATTCCAGTTCGCAATACATTACTGACTATGTATTCTAAATCTTCAAACATGGATGACGCATTCCAGATCTTCGATGAGGTCAGAAGTACTGCAGATATGGTCACCTGGAATGCTCTGCTGACTGCATGCTTGCAACACAAGCTAATTGCAGAGGTTTTTAAATTTTTCAGGCTAATGCTTGATTCTCTAATCAAGCCTGATTATATCACTTTCGCCAGTGTATTTGTAGCTTGCGCAGATACTGCGTCTATAGAAGTAGGGTTTCAAGTTCATTCCTACATCATCAAATTCGGGTTGGGGGCAGATGTTTCGGTGATCAACGGCTTGATTGATTTGTACGCTAAATGTGGATCCCTTACAAACGCCCGATACCTTTTTGATAATATGGAGAGTCCTGATGTTGTATCATGGAGTAGCTTAATAATCGGGCATGCTCAGTTTGGATTTGGTCAGGAAGCTCTCAAATTGTTTGAGAAAATGAAAGCTTCAGGCATCACTCCAAACCATGTAACGTTTGTGGGTGTCCTCACTGCCTGCAGCCATGTAGGTTTGATAGAAGAAGGCTTACTGCTTTACAGAAACATGAATGCTGAGTATGGGCTCAAACCCACCAAAGAGCATTGTTCCTGTGTCATTGATCTTCTTGCTCGTGCTGGATGTCTGCATGAAGCAGAGGAGTACATATACAAAATGGCATATGAACCCGATGTAGTAGTCTGGAAAACTCTGCTAGCTGCTTGCAAGACCTGTGGAAATCTAGAGATTGGTAAACGAGCTGCAGAAAATATAATGAAACTTGATCCCTCCAACTCCACAGCTCATGTCTTACTTTCTCATATATACGCCTCCAAAGGGAAATGGGAAGATGTTGCCAGAGTGAGGAGGTCAATGAAAAAAACAGGTGTCTTGAAAGTCCCGGGGCAGAGCTGGATTGAAATTCAGAATAAGACTCATATATTCAATGCAGACGGCACACTTCACCCAGAAGGAGAAGATATATATAAGCTTTTACGTGAGTTATGGTCACAAGCTTTGGATGACGACAATGACCCGCTTCAAATGCATGGATGCTGACATTACTGAGGCGGAATTTGTTCTGCATCCATGTACAAGCGAACATAGTGTATCGGGTGTCACAATGCCAGGTGCCATTTGATATGAAATATATCTCCGGCATTTGAACTGAACTGTGAGGTAAGGGATCCCATCTTCCACACTCAGTATGATGTATTTTTGAGTTCTAAATAGTAGATTCAACTAAAAGCATTGGCTGGATATTTGTTGTTGTATATTGAAGTGCAGTACAGTTGCCCTATCGCTATTATGATGATGATGATGAAATGATGATTGAGAAGTCAATTTGCTGGTGGCCAAAGTCTCATGTAAATTCAATTTTAGGAAAGCTGAATAAAGGCGGGAAGCACGTGACATCTTGTGAACAGGTAGACAGCCCACTTCCACTTCACTCTACTCTACTACTATCAGAACTCCAACTGCAAGCAATCATAGCATGCGGTGATCGATTTGTTTCTCTCTGAAAAACCCCAGCTGTAGCTCAATTCAAAATGTGGCAAGCTTTAGTGGCCGCAGCAGTGGCTGGATCGGGGCTTTTAGCTAGAAACGTACTCAGCTCCGCTGAAGACTCAGTCCTGCAATTTTCCCATCACCAATTGGTAGATCGCAGCGCGTCACCAGAGATATGTAGAGAAACGGAACATCCCAGCACAGAACCCCAACAGTCGAGCCGTAACTCGCCTGATCACAAAGATGAGGAGGAGCGACTGGGCGATAGGATTTTCAGATTCTCGAGCTCCGGATCGAAAACTAGGAAGAGCAAATTGCCGGGGCATCGGAAGAAGACGCATGGGAATGGAGTCAAAAAGGGTGTTGAGTTGGAGCGGAGACTCACTGTCTGCTTGAAGAGGAGGAAAACTGGGAAAAGTGTGAGCGTGGACAGGGATGCATGTTTGAGTAATGGTGAGAGAAAGTTCTCCCAAATTTGTGCCTTTTGTTTGGTTAGTGGTGATTGTTCACCAAGCTAATAATTCCTTTTTCTTTTCAAAAGAGAAGAGAGAAAAGATAATAATTATTAGAGTGGAGGGCCAGAAGGGCTTGGGATTGATTTGGAACTCTTTCATTTTATCCTCTTTGGTTTTTTGCTGGCTTTGGGAGAGGAATTTTTTAGTTGCGTGTGGAATCTGGTACGTAAGATGTATCCTCCAAAGGGTATCCGAGCGATTTAAGTTTCTGTCAAATAGGAACATATATGCATCCATTTCTGCATTTACATTTCAAAAGCAAAGCCTGTTCTTCTGCTTCAAACCAAAGATACATGTGAAGGTTGACAGTCACACGTCCTGTGTAGTTGAACTTATGTCATGAATTGAGTGATCCTCACACCGTAAGTAGTTTTCTTTATTTGTTCAACTACTGTTTCTCTTGGCCAATGCTTTTCGAAGTTAAGGCAACACCTCAGTATATGTCTTCGTTTGTTTTTTCTTATCCCGTTGTTTATATCCTTTTGTACTTGTATTTTTATGTGCTTCAGGTGACACAAACACACTCTTTGGTTGGGGAGTTGGCTTCGGGATTATGTACATGATGTCAACTGGAAAAAGTGAAATAAGAAAATTAAACGCAACTATGGATCAGACTGTGAAAGCTGTAGGAGAACTCAGAAATGCGCTTTGCAAAAGGAAGGCATCTTGTATTTCAATGTCTCCTTATCACGGGAATACAAATATGTATGAAGGGTGTGAATGTCCGAGCAGATTTCTTACTGAGGAACCTGAGCCTCAACATGCAGTCCAAGAAATGGATCAACTGGAAGCAGACTTGGAGTACGAGCTATCAAAATTAACAAGCTGCGGTACAGAAGTTTCTTTTGACGAAGGACCTGACTCAGACCTCTATCAGGTAAGACATAAATCTTTATATGTTATCTTTATATTAACTGCAAGTTATTGACCTTTACGGCAATATTATTAATCACATGCAGATGTGTCAACTTTATATATGTTTCATGTTTTTAATCGAATAATCATCTCATATATTTTTAGTACATATTGCTCATTATTCATTTTATCAGCTTGCTAGCTGAATTACTAAAGCCAAGTTTGCACTTATTCTCACATAACTTGGTAGGTTAGCACTAACACTTGCTGTGAGAACTAATCCAAAAGGAGAGAGGAAAACAAGTAGGAGGACGTGAGTTCAGATAACCATATGTGTTATGGATTTCACAAACCATATTAGATTAATAGGAAGTTGGATCAAAGTTTCATTCTGAAAATGTGGTGTATTTATAATGAAATTCCAAAACTATAACTGATGTTGTCTCTTACTGACAATTTTAAATCCTTGCATTGCAAAAGATAACCGAGTCTTTATGGTACCAAATTAAACTTCACCTTTTGTAATCTTTCGTATATCTAAACTGAAATTTTGACAAAAGAGCTTTTTATTTAGCACACTGGTGGAAGGTTTCTGGTTATGGACTTTCGTCTAATAGTTTGTTACTTCATTGCGTCTACACAGAGTGAAGTGCTGGAAAACAGCAGCAAACAAATGTGCAACTCTTATCAGTTTGGAGGAGTAAAGCCATCTGTATTGGATAAGAAACTGTCTCAATTACTCATTCAACAGCAAGAAAGCCAGATAAATGAGCTTGAACATGAATTGCTATCTGCAAATTCCAAATTGAATCAGAAGGAAGCAGAGCTTAGAGCACTCAAGGATTGTGTACGACGCCTCTCTAACTTTTCCTTCTCCAATATATCAGGTTTGGATTCCAGGAAATTTATTACAGTCACCTGATCTTGAGTCATGACGCCTGTCTTAATGCATCCATATTTTTCACAGAAGATGAAACTGAAACAATTGCAGGAGAGATGGTGACAGACTAAGAATGCATGAGATTGGAGTTGTCATGAAAGGAACTAGAGAGATCAGTTGAAAATCCATTCTGAGGCCTAATGGTTTGGTCAGATCCAGAGATTCCACTCCTTAGGCACGTGTGGACATGCCTAACTTATTCTGGGGATTTTGTGCCTATTTGGTTGTGTCGGGACTCAAACTTGCAATTCATTAGGCTTGCATGATTTCTTATCCCAAACTCAAACCAACTCGGTTAACTATGTATGGGCATTAGGTCAACACTTGTTGGCGAAGTGCTAGTGATTTACAAGGGTAATATGATTTGTTAGAATATTGTTTTTCAAATGGCTCTTTTTGGAAATTTTAATTCATGAATGGCCTTTATTTAACCTTTTTTTTCCCCTCAAAATGACTTAATTTTGGCCAACCACAGTTTCAAACTGCAATATACTCTAAATCAAACACGCTATGAAACTATGTTTGGCCTGTGATCTAGCACTTTTCTGAATCACACGTTGACATGATTATTGGTTAACTTTTCGATAAAAGTTCCGGGAAAGGAAGGTTGGGCAAATTGGTAGGCCCGGCCTACCCGGCAATCTAGCCCGTAGACCAGTCGATTTTCCGGCTTGTTCAACCCAGCCGGTAAACCAACGTGTGTACCGGTTGGGTTACCGGATGGCTTGAACCAGACAAAAAACCGGCTGGCCTACCGGTTGTGTTGCAGGTTAGGCCGGTTCCCCTCTTTTAATTCTCCGATTCACCTAAATAAACCATATAATACACCCTAAAATCTTAACCCAATTCGTTTAGTGTCCTTTATTAATTCATACAAATAAAAAAAAAATCGATCACTCTCCTCATCCTCTAATATTTCTCCCCCACCATTTATTTCATATATTTCCTATCGAACCACTCAAATTTAAAAAGTATGAAAAAAATTATGCACAAATCATTCCATCCATTCTCATCCTCATCGGTAACTATCATTTCAATCCATTGTCATATCTTCAATGTGAAGTCATGCCTTTACATCTTCACAAGTCATGCTTTGGTCACATCTTCAATGACAAATCATGCTTTACATTTTCACAAGTGACAAAGCATGACAAACATATCTTTCCATGTGCCATACATGTCATGCCAAATCATTGTTGGTTCCAGGCATCTCCCGTCACAAACACTTCTCTTTCCCTATATTACCCTAGCCATTACTTTACATCTTCAATGACAAGTCATGCTTTGACAAAGCATGACAAAGCGTGTGGCATATGACCATCCTTCCATGTGTCATACATGCCAGGCCAAATCATTCTTCATCCATGTCTCTCTCCATCTCCCGTCACAAACACGTCTCTTTCCCTATATAAGCCATTATTCATCACCCATAGTTACACTACCTCACATTACACTACCGCCAAATTACTTCTTCATTAAGCCTTATTTCTAAGCCTTACTTCTTCCTTAAGTTTAAGCTTTACTACACTTCACTTATATTATCATCCACTCCTCTTTAGCTTAATCAACTACGTAATATGTCATCATCCGGAAAATCTCAAAAGCAAATAGGCTTATTTTTTAGATTTAGGCCAAAGATTGTTCAAAAAATGGGTCCTCCTGAAAAACAACCGAACATTTCATCATCTCAACCTCGTGAAGAACCTCCATCAACCATCCCCTATCAAAATGCACCACCACCGATTCCATCTCAACATACACCGCAAACCATCCCTTCGGGCGTTCCTGGTGCTCCAACCTATGGTTATTACTATGCCCCTATGCCGTCTGTGAACATGTTTCCTTCAATGTACGAAAATGTTTACAGACCCACATTTCCAGATCAACAACAAAAAACTCTTACATACTATGTTACTCAACAATCTCAACCAACAAACTCTTCTTATCAATAGTTTGAACCATTCATGCATCCGGCATTGATGAGGTCGTCTTCTAGCTCTCCTTCTCAGCGGGATACTGGTTCTCCTTCATAGCAGGATAGCAGGGAGAACACGGTGTACCTCCTTCACAACGGCGGCGACGGAGTTCCACTTTACAGCCTGCTACTGTCGGGAATGAGCAGGACTCTGAAACTAATAATTGTGATGATGAAGATGATCAAAATAGTAATGTGCAAAATGCACCCGAGGAAGAGCCGCTGGCACCAAGTGATGATGCATGCTTTGTGCCTGAAGATGCACGATTCAAAGCTGGAAGAAAATGTCACGCGAAAAAACTTACATCAAGCCCAAAGGAAAGAGCTCGTAAGTAAAAAAAAATATTATCGATATTAGTTCATAATATACAGATATTTATTTGAAGCCATGCATGTTTCAAAAATTACAAGTCTTACATAAACTTAATTACTAATACCTCTATTTGTATGTATATACGCAGTTTTAACCCACCGAGTGTGTCAAAACGGATGTGCATCGAGATCCTTTTTGGGAATTGGAATGGTCCAAATATGACATATCAAACTGCTTTACGTGAGGACAAAGATACATGGTGGTGGTTATTTCAGGTATAAACTACCACAATTTTGTAAATTTTATATACTAAGTACTTATTATAGATAGCTCAAAAATGCACCAACATAAATTCATAAATTTGTTCTTACTTTACGAATTGATCCAAAAAAAAATATATGTGGAAGAAGAGTCGAGATTGGAAAGTCGAGCGTAATTATAAAAATAAATTGTCCAAAATTATATCTGACGCGTTCTATCAAGGGAGGAAGAAACACCTTGACGATCCGAATGCATGGAAACTACCAGAGTTTGTTAGATTGGAGCATTCAGAGGCTATTTTGAACAAAATGAGGAATAATGAAGAGTATCTGGTATGATTTAAACGAGCATGTAAAAACATACGGGGGAGAACTCATGACCCGTACACCCATAATTTGGGTTCACAGCCTGCCCACATTGCATATGCAAAACAGCAGTCCGGAAGTGAGCAGATAATTACTCCAAATGAATTCTATAAATATACACATACAGACAGGAGGACAAGTGTCATTAACTTGAAAGCGCTAAAGAAAGCAGAATTAATCTAAATATTATTATTCATTTGGGAGTCTTTCGTAGTCACATCTTTATTTATGGGAGAATTGACACGTTATTTTTTATTTTGTAAATTTAACTGACAGGAAGAAATGGAAATGACCGTGCTCATGCTGAATGAAGTAGATCCAACTTTTGCTTCGTTGTATCCAATTGCACAGCAAATGCAGTTATGACCATCAATCCATGAGACAGAGGGAAGCTTTAATGAGTACAAAGGTTTGGACACTTAAGCTGATTATTTTCTTGAGAAATATGATGATGGTAGATCTTACACCTCAGGAGAGTCTTCCACCGGGACCTCGGCGACTACCATAGGCAGCAACACAGCAACATGATATCGATGCACAAATTGCCGCACAAGTAGAGCTCACATGGAAGCATAACGCAACCAAATCCAAGATATTGCAGCACAAGTACAGAGCGTTGTCCAAACACAAATGAATACACAACTTATCAACCTGAATCCTGATATTACAATACAAGTGGAGCGGGCTGTTCAAGCCCAAATGAATGCAGCGTTGATAAACCAACATCCTCAAATTAAAGCAAATGCGGATGAGGTTATCAAAGACCATATGGAACAAATGCGAGACCAATGGAAGATTGATTTTTACACGTACTTGAAAGATATCTATTTGAAGAATCGGAATGCCCCAGGGACATCCCGACCGCCTTCCTCTCCATGAGAGAGGAATCTTTATTGTGCTCCTTAAGAATCCAAAAAAGAAGTATGAGACCGCGAATAATTTTAATTCCGAATAAAGATTGTGTATTATGCTTGGTTGGCGATTTCTGAAATAGGCAGCATTTTTCCTTGTATTTTCCTCTATGCTCTTGACTGTCTAAGCCTGGTAATTTCCCTCAACATGGGCAGCTTGGTTTCTTCTAAAAAATTCTTGCTGGATCCCCACCTGCTGTGCCCATAACACATTTTTGTTTGTGAGTTTCAATTTATGGTTCCTGGCCAGCAATAAAGAGTTTCTGAGTCTTCCTTCTTTACATATAGTATTTGCTCTCTTCTCCTCTCCTCTGAAAATTCTGCTATTCATATCTCTCCAGATCAAGTATGTAACCAAGTTGGTGGCTGCCTTCCCCACCAGGCTCCTAATGTTGTTACTGGCTAAAAAAAAAAACATTTACTGTAGTCAGAGTGTGGGCTTGCCCACCAGCCTGGTGAGCTGCCTTCCCCACCAGGTTCCATATAACTGTTGAGTAAACACAACCCCTCTAAAAAAAAATTGAGCTAATAAGGGACCATTATTTCCCTGAAAACAGATACTGTTGCGCGAGGAGTTTCATATAAAAATAATGACATATATTGGCATGCCCTGAAATTTATGCTTGAAACTTAAGCAGCAATTTGTCTTCATCCGATCAAAAGTAACCATTGCACCAGTTTAAAACCACCCAGATGGTTTTGAATTTACAAAAGAGATACATGTGGATTCAATATCTCTATCATCAAGGGATCTGACTGTTTTGGTCAGCCAAGCTAACACTACTCCTTGTCATCGAAGTTCTCAGCAGCAAGTCCAGGGGCTTTGCATATCGGACAGGAGTTCTTCATTGATAGCCACTTCTTGATACATGAGCTGTGATACCCATGGCCACAGTCCCTCAGACTTCCCACACTCTCCATGTTCTTGTATGCTTCCTACAAATCAGGGGCGGATCCAGAAAAAATATTTAGAGGGGTCAATTATCAAAAAATATTATGTTGATATATACATATTGTATATTTTTAACTTGAGAGGGGTCATTTTGATTTTTAAAAAACTAAATATGACTGTTTCTTTAATTTCATAATATAAATAATATATAAAAATAAAGAGGAATTTTTTTTCCACCGGGGTCAAATGACCCCCCTACTCTTAAGGTAGATCCGCCACTGCTACAAATCCGCATAAATGAATGTCAACTCAGCAACAAGCGCTTAGCATTTTCAACATATTTTTTTTTGAAATGAAATGAGCAACACAAATATGACAAATTCACAAAAAGCAGGTGCCTTACCAAGCATATAGCACAAATTTCTTCTTCCTCCACTCCATCTGACGAACAGCCATGGACTGCTTCCATCAAGCATTTTGTTACTGCATCATCTGATAAACCTGTGCATACATTGCCTATACTTTCCCCCAGAGCAAGCAGTTCCTGTTTCACACATATTCAATCAGAGAAACTCCACTGCTTATGCCAATGACAACAAATATAGTTACTAAAATCACTCCTAACCTCATATGACATGTTGTCTACATCTAGCCTCATATCACTATGCTGATCAAACATGTTGCGAAATCCTTGCATAGCTGATTGGTCAGCAACCATGAAACCCTGCAAAGGAAAAACACAAAAACTGTTGTTCAAGTGATGAAGTGAAGCTGAGTCATATAATCAGCAAACACATCGCTAATCTAATAACAAGCTGATGACAAAGTATAACACCATCATATTATGATATTACACAAAAAAAGTATATATGCAGCCAGGCCACAAATTGATATCACCATAGAGTTCTTGGCATCTGAGATGCCGCATATTTTGCCACTTAACTGCAAAAATACTATACCGCGCTTAGCGCTACTAAACCAACTTGCATAATGCTTGCTAAAAAAGTTGAGAAAATCACATGATAGATATTGCACCTCAGATATAGGTCCATCTGGGCCACTGATATCACCTGGCAGAAATCTGCATCTCTCATGAAGTATACTTGGTCTCACATTGTTATCAGTGGGTACAAACACTTCTCTGTGAAATGGCCTCGGATCCCTGTCTAGAGAATAATTTTCTGTCCGTGTATTTGTATTATCATGTGCTGGTCCCACACCAGAAGCATTGTATGTATTCCTGTAAGCTTGAGGCCATTGTTGTGAGTAGCCATGTACCACCTGCGCAGGTCTTGTAAGACTATCACAGGATCTCTGATGACCAGATATGTTCCTGCTTCCATGGACGTAATTTCGATGTCCCCTGGCTTCAGACGAAAAATTAGCAGCAGTGCCACCACACAAGACGAGATTGCTTTGTTGACTTGAATAGTTTAATTCTGAAAGCAGAACAAATTCAGGACTAAAACATATTTGTGGTGTTAAGAAGGACATAAATGGTGTTTTGGCACGAACCTCCAACTGGCATCACTCCAGGAGCAACAGAAGGCATATGATGGCGTCTCCAATCCGAATCAACACCACTAGACATCCAATGTGTAGACTCCATTGGAATAGAGTGGCCAATTGGGTGAATGACTGGACGTGGAAACTGCCCATAACTGCCTGATCCGTTGAAGTTGGGTTCTACATCAAATGCATATCTTCTTCTCACATTTCTTGAAGCCCCTTCAACTCCTATTGGTCTACTGTCACGGACCTGGCTATCAGTCTGCACGGCATGGTGTTCCCAATGACGAGCGGAATCAAAATTTGGCTTCTCTTGCATCAAGTTGGGGTATATATGACCACTGGACGAACTTCCACCACTAACGTATCTACTTGTGTTTCCTCTTTCATCTACAAACGGGATTGCCGGGTTTTTACGCTTCAATGATCCTCTCCCACCTACTCTAAGACCCTCATAACTAGGTCCATTTCCGTAAAAGCCTGATGGATCATTATTTGAAGAAGGTGGGTACACATAGTTACTAGGAAATGCAGGAAGACACCCACCCACAGTCAAGGGCAGATAAGGATTATGAAGCGGTGGTGCATCAGGATGATGGTGCTGGGTGCCACTATTGTGGTGTGTATTAGAATACCCGTTAGAAATTGTAGAATGATTCCAGTTGGGACACATGGGTCCTTGATCTATTAACCTGTTCTCCACTGGTTGAGCCACTCTACTCGATTCCGACACAACAGAACCTGAACCACAAATTTGCATGTTATATGGTTATTGGAACGTAATGTTGGTCCATTAATTGAATGATTTGAAAATATTACACAATAGGGACAAAGCACCAAAATGGGCTTGTTCCTGATGCACCATCATTCAAATTTTCCTCTACAAATTAGATACCACTCCATCTGTGCAAATGAAAGCACCAGGCATGCCATAAACATTGCTTTTGGCTAGCATATAATGAACATATTTCTTTCAGAAGCTGTAAAGGAAAAAGTCCTATGTACATAAAAGAGTCGGCTAAGTATCATCTAGCTCTCTATTTTTGAAATGCAAGGAGAAGTATACACACAGCAAGCAAGAAAAAGAAAACAGAGAACATACCAAATTGCAAGTGTCGCTGCACACCATTGCTGTATCTGAAGTTCTGATCATGCTCACTGAGATCTGGCCAAAATATTCCATGTAATTGTCTATGCCCCATGATTATGTCATAGGGGAATAAACTGCAGATACAAAGGATAAACTGGTTTAGAACCAAATGCATAAAACAAGAGACACATAAATGCTATTAAATACACTATAAGGGGTAGAGCTTACTCATATAACTACTCAATAAATTATGAATCACTTCGAGGTTAAATCAAACATGACACAGCCTATAAAAGAAGCCACATCTCATTAAGGGCGTTTTTTTGGGTTTAAATTGAAGTGTCTCGTGAGACAATAAATGGTTGAAACTAAAAGGTTAAACTCAAATCAAGCTAGAATGAACACAAAAAATTAAGTAATATTTGATCTAAACATTTTTTCCGCCTCCCTAGATAAATTAAGTAGAAGCACGGGATAGCAGAAGCTTACTCCATTACGCAGTTTAAAAACGTGTTTCTAGAGATCACAGACACTGTCATTATTTAAGAAACAACTTTGGCCACTATGTTTCATTTCTTTAATCTTATACAAAAATGTGGAATTGACGATGGCAAAAGCTACATATGAGTTACTATGGATGCATGACTAAACAGATAATGCAAGGAACAGCAACCTCATATTAAAGATACAAAATGCATATAACCACCACAATTTGGGGATTAATTAAGGATAACAGGCAAGGTTTAAAAAGATGGCAAATTACTTAACTAGCAGTAGAATAAAATATATAATTTTCACGGTAATCCAAAGTTCTTTCCCTTGGTTTTGCAATTTTCTGCTGCACCCACCTGTTTCATTAGTCAAAATTCTTACCTCCTGCATACACTTCATCTGAATTGAAAACCTCCTTATTTTGAACTCACACGCCAAAGGATTAACCAGTAATATGTCCTTACTTCAGCCTTTCTATTTGTCTTGCCTTAAACTTTCAGTGTAGAAGAAACACCCTTTTCATATTTTTACAATTACCAAAATTTCTTCTATACTGGAAACTTATAGTAATGTGCATTTACATATATTTTTATATTGTGGCAGCAATCGTAGTAGTTTCCATAGCTCCCTAAGCTCAAAAGATAAACAGAGATTGTATATAATCTGTTTCAAAATATGAGATCAAAGCAGAGGAAAAAAGGAAACACTAGATTTACATTTACACACTTCATTAGTAGCTTTAGAGTAGTTTAATGATATCATATGACCAAAAGAATTGATGGGTTCACTCAACCAACAAATCTATCTGATACTACAACACCATATGTACAGTAGCAATAGAAAAATATTAAAAGTTTCGGCTTCAGCATTTTCAACAGTTTTCAACCTCACTAGAATGCGCGAAGGAGACATTAAACTACATACAACACATCGACTTAAAAAAATATTAAGTTGCACAAGTAGATACACATACAATCTGATAGGAGTATGATCTGCAAAAGGTTTCCTGAGTGCAATCTAATAGAAAGTGTCATAGTATCCATGTCTGTATTATCTACAAAGTTTGGATCATAAGTAGAAACCTGACCCATTAAATAGCCATTACTATATATGCCCTCTTTGTATTAATGCGTAACGGAAATAAGAATTTTAGTTGATGATTTATAATTATCATATTTGACAACTCTCTAATTACTAAATTCAAAATGATCATGAAAACAGATCATACCCTACATTTAAAATTGATTAGACATAAGTCATTCTATATTTTTTATTCAATTATTATCATATACTTTTCAAAATACTCCATAGTTAATCTAAGATCATGATTTTTTCTCAAACAATATGTTTCTTTCTATGAAATACATTTCGATCTGTTTTATCTCAATGAATTTCCTAAAAAGTATCTAAATAATAAGTGACACACACACACACACATAAATACCCCGACGCAAATATACATGAAGCGGATACACACACACATATATATGGAACTTAAGCACTAGGACCAAACAGAAACGATATGGGCTCGTCTAGAATATTGTTATGGTATTCTTGTGATAAAATGTGCAGGACGGGACGCAAGAAAAAAAAAGAAGATAATGACTGCTGGTGCGATTGTGCAGGAAACCACAATCAGAGGGCTACACAAACACGTTCACAAATAACTCATCTTTATGTTATTTTCAGTGAACCGAGGCAGGTATCCAAACATTGAAATGGCTATATTTCTGTCTATTTCATCATTTTCTTCTCTCACAACTTGCAAGTCAACTAATTCTGACATGCATTAGGGGGGTATATAGATCACTTTTCTGTTGTTAAAATTGATCCATAGAAAAAAATATATATATATCCTGCTAGTTCTATTATATATTTTTCTTTTTAAATCTTTCGAGATTAGCAAGTCAACTAAACTACACTTCCAACGGAAAACAAATAACAAAAAGTACAAGACAAAGATATGTAGGTACAGAAGTATACATTATGAATATTAAATCAATTTACATACATTAAATCGTTTCCAATTCCAATATAATGTAAAGCCACATAATTCTTACATATATTGGCATTTGTAGCCAAAGACATAAAGATGGGACATGAAGGAAACCAATATAATCTTACAGCTGCCAGAATTGAACAATCCTCATAGTCTCATCTTTAGATTGTATTGGTGTCCCATTACACCAGAACATTCATAAGTTTCAGAAACATCAGATTTAGTTTGAACCAGACTACTGGCCCGCATCCCAACTGAAGAATTAGCCTAGCATCCACCTGTTATTGAAGTCCATAATTACAAAATTGGAGTTAATTATCTGCCTAAAGTCTTGATATACTGCATAATGGAAGAGGAAACAGCTGCAACCATCAAAAGCGAGAAGCATCCTTTCACGAAATCACAAATTGTTAACTACCAGAATTTTTTGAAAATATTACTCCTTGCTCATTGTGGTTTCTACTCACCAAGTTATAAAGATTACTCCACAGTTTCACACAATTTCGGATCCTGATACCTACAGCTGAAAGAATAGCTATAAATGGGATGCAAGGGCTAAACTTTGCCAGCATCTCCAAGATAATCAGATTGTTAAGCTTCGAACTCAAAGAAGTACCTCATCTGCACATACAAAGTTCTCCATACAGAAGTACCAGCAAACCGAGGCCATTTGATTCAACATGCTATTCAAGTCCGTATCGAATCACATATATAAATCTCACTAGAACAATCACAATGACTACCACACCCAAAATTTATTTTACTACCAAACCTTCCAAATCTTGAAGCATGCTTGTTTTGAAGAAATTGTTGTCCTGCCTATTAACTGTTTGAGCAAAATGAAACCAATAAATCAATAATTCTGGTTGGAGCAGTATAAATGACATTGCATGACAAAGATGCCACACCAGAGAGGCTGATCTGTCAACCAAGAAACATGCAAGTGGTCTAAGGATGCCATCATCGCACTTCAAGTATTTACTACAGCAGTGTCCCGATTAAATCACTGGTGAAAATTTGCACAAAGCTGAATATGGTCAATTATACACTGAGCCTGACTACAGCAACAGATTTAGATGTTGTGGTTCATTCTCCCAAAAACAGCTCAGATATAATCCTACGAGCAGGGGTTCGTATAAGAAGCCTTATGGATACTTGATTTCAAAATCATATTCATTCTCCAGATGTGAAACGGACAAAACATCCTGCACCACCATTCATAATGAGGATATGTAAAGAAACAAACTCAGCACAGGTTGACATACTCTAAAGTATCAATCAATTAAATGAAGAGATAAACTGATGGTACATCTAAAGTATTGGAATAGCCTAAGCAGGTACCTTAAATGAGAAGGATAGAGAACTGGCTGTGGCTTTGCGAGAAAACATTTAAGCACGTTTACAGTATTTATTAACCCGAGGAAGCACTATAAGCCAACAGTCTATACGGCAACATAATAATCCCATAGGTGGAAATGGGAGAGTATTACAGATATCAAATATCCATTATTTAGGAACAATCTGATCATATACCTGCACAACAGAAGTTATATCAAACTCTGAAGAGAGATGCAAATTTTACTCAACAGAAAATCCCAATAAGGGCCCATTTTTCCTTATACAAAATGGTATATTTTTCAAGTATCATGGATAAACTTATTTTTAGATCACTCTACCATATCAAATAAAGTCCCCTCCGGAGTGAAATAAAATAAAAATATCAAGATGTTACATCAATCATGCAAGCCTACTGTAACAACTCCTGAACGTCATAAAAAAAAAATCGCTAAACCAAAAAGATAAAACTCCATAATCGACAAAGCACGACACAAAATCCAAGCCTAAAACCTATGCAAAACACGAGCAGGATACAGCGGTTATTAAACACATTATATTTGAAAAAAATAGTTCTAACTTTGTCTATAAAAAATAAACGATCGTCGGATACGAAAGTTGGCATGAAGCATGTTATATTATACCTGAGACGGTGCTGACGATCTTCAGACGGATGACCGACGGACGGAGAGAAGGATCGCGAATCGGATTTGCTTAGAAGACGATGGTGATGAGGGAATGAATTAGGGGAATATTTGGGAGTTTGTCTTTTTACGCCTGGGCTTTTTCTAGTTCTATATTTATACCTAGTTACCATTTATACATTTCAAATATAAATACCAAATCAAAGTATGGAAGGTCTTGCTCAAGCTTGCACGAAACGCCATCGCTTTGCACGGTTGCTTGCCGTGTTCTCGTTGCGTTCTTCGCTTCTGTATTTTTATTTGAAACTAGGCAGAGTACCCGTCGAATCGACGGGTTCGGTTCGTAAAAATTAAATTCTGAATCAAATTATTAGTCATCAGTTTTTTAAAATTTGAAATCGCAATCAAACTATTAACATTTCAAACCGGACCAAACCTACCCGTTTCAAACCGAACAATTTTTAAAAATTTCAAATCGAACCGAACTGACTGATTTCAAACCGAACCAACCGATTTTGAACAGAACTGGTTCGATTCGGGAGGGGGAGCATAACCGCCGGGAGCGCGACATCCTATAATGTTATTATAGTAGACTAGGGAAGATACCCGTCGATCCGACGGATTCGGTTCGGTTTGTGAAAAATTAAAAGTTCGAATCAAATTATTAGTTATCGGTTTTTTAAAATTTGAAACTGTAATCAAATCATTAACATTTCAAACCGGACGGACGGACCCGTTTCAAACCAAATAATTTTTTAACATTTCAAATCAAATCGAGCCAACCGATTTTAAATCGAACCGAACTGACCGGTTTGAAATTGAACCAAACCGATTCGGTTCGGGAGGGCGACAGACGCCAGAATATTATTATATTAGATACTTTACAAAGTTAAGTATTTTAATTGTCAGAAAATAATAATGACGAAGGATAGAATTACTCAATTGCAATACTTTTGAGGTAATTAAAAGAAATAGTTTAACGCAGCAAACCTGCCGTTTTAGGCAAATCCTAGCATACCTTTGTCGTGATTTCTGTACTTAAAATAATTCCATAATCAACTTGAAAATAAAAGGTAGTTCGAGATATGTATTTTTAGTTTACCCATAATTAAATGACATAGGAGGTTACAAGATTCATATTTGAAAGTAGTTTGTTTCGAATAGCTTCTTCTATACTCGATGAATTACAACCAGCTCCCCTTAATCTTCACCTTTGCACTGTACCGTTTCTCTTCTTCTTTTTTCTCTCGGCTCAGTTTTTACCATTGGCGTCATGGAAAGAGCAGTGGCGTCCCAAACACATGACGACATAGTTATCAAAATCAGATCGGACCGGCCGGTTCAATCGGTCGAATCGAAAACCGGTGATTGGTTCGGTCCGATTTTAATTATATTACCACTATGCATTTGGTTCAACCGGATCAAACCGGCTAAACCGTTATGAACCGGTCAAATTATAAAACCGGTTCAGTATTTAGTTAATATATAAATTATCCTATTTAATAAATGTTAAATAAATCTACAAATAAAAACCAATTATATTCAGAATGATAATAGCAAGAATCGATCCTTTGCCCACCCGTATTTTTAGCAGCCCGATTTCCACTCGACAATGCTCTTTTTACTAACTTTTGATGTTATAAATTTTATTTATATTAAAAATAATAAGTAATCAGACCGATATTTGAACCGGTCCAAGCCACCAGTTCATTTGATAAATTGAGAACCAAAGTTCTCATCCCGATCCAATTTTTGACGGGTCTCAAAATTAATGTAAGACAGCCGACTGTGACACACACACAGGTCACACACCTCGACCGGCCAATGCAAAAATGACCGGACGATTTGGGTAGTTATTGGGCTCAGGCCCAAACCAAATGGTGAAAGAAGAGACAGACTCGTAGTCGTAGTACTGTATTTTGCACAAGCTAGTCTGTCCAACGGTGCATATCTGAATCCGCCAACGGATGCTCGTAAGCATTGAATTCAACAGCTCGGGATGAATGAAAGAAGTCATAGAGAGAGAGAGCAAAGCCACACAACAAAACCTGATGATTCCCTCAACTCCGATTTTCTCCACTCCTAAACAGTAAACACCAATCCATCTCCGGCTGGTCAATCGCCGCGCCTAAACCGATCATCCGGCCCCACCAGACGCAGATTGGTGGCTTGTTGCTTACCTGCCTAAGCAGCTCAGTTCGAAAACCCTAATGTCATGATCAGAGGCTTTTGAGCTACAAACGCGCGTAGAAATGATGAATTCGAGTAACGGGATGATGTCGCCCTCCTCGTCGACGTCTGCAGCGGGTGCTTCCTCGTCGGCCAACCCCCAGTCCCCTGGCCTCAAGACCTATTTCAAAACCCCTGAGGGACGGTACAAGCTTCATTACGAGAAGACGCATCCTTCCGGCCTTCTACATTACGCACATGGCAAGACGGTTACTCAGGTGTTCTCTTTTTCTAGGTTTTTCTTTCTTTCTCTTTCTGCTGATCATATGTCGTGTTTCAGTCATTCTTTCTTAAACCTAGTTTCTGTATAACAAGTTATGAATTTAGATGAAATCATGTTGATAGATAAGGCTGCTGGTCCCAGAAAACGTACCTGAATTCTGAGTCTTTATTTATTGTGTACTTGTTTTTACAATGGAGAAGTTAGGTATTGCCTATTGGTGGTGTCTTGGCAGACTATAGTGTTTAGTAATTTCACATGTTTTTTTTGGTTTCTCAGGTAACTCTTGCTCATCTGAAGGACAAACAGGTCTCCCCATCCATGCCTGCTCCATCTTCAACTTTCAGCACCAGTAGTGGTGTCAGATCAGCTGTGAGGTTCTTAGGTGTTGGAAATGGCAGTCGGGCTCTTAGTTTTGTTGCTGGCAACGGGGGTAGTAAAACCGTAAATGGGTCTGGAAGGGTTGGATCTTTATCTCTTGGTATTTCCAGTTTCAGTAGTGCGCTGGTCAACTCAAATTTTGATGGGAAGGGAACTTATTTGATATTCAACGTTGGTGATGCTATTTTTGTTAGCGACTTGAATTCTCAAGATAAGGTAATATGTCATTGTCTCACCTCTTTTTATCATATTTCCATTTCTCTTAGGTTTTTGCTCACCGGATTTGTTTCCATGTAGGATCCAATAAAAGCGATACATTTTAGTAATTCAAATCCAGTTTGTCATGCATTTGATGGGGATGCAAAGGATGGGCATGATTTGCTTATTGGGTTGAGTTCTGGAGATGGTACTTCTTTAGCTGGATCATGCTCGAATTACTTTCATTAATACTTTCATGTATTAGTCGGTTGATTCTTTTATATTTCTTCAGTTTACTCCGTGTCGTTGAGACAGCAGTTACAAGATTTGGGGAAGAAGGTTGTTGGTGCTCACCATTATAACAAGGATGGTTCTGTGAATAATAGGCAAGACAACTTTCCCTCTCCCATCCGCTGTAATCATTAGTAAATAATGTATGCATATCTTAAATGCATTCCAAAAGCAGTAAGATTATTGTCGGAACTTTCCCCATGCTCTTTGACATTGGCACCCGTCATGTTGCCCTTCTATGATGATATGGAAGCCATGCATAATTACTAATATATAATGATATAATAAACCCAGCCTACATCATGGTCTAGTTGGCGTATACACATATTCACTTTCTTGAGCCTCAATCCATATATGTAATGGACCTAATGGTCAGTCAGTCTTTTGTCATAAATAAAAAACCAAAATAACAACTAAAAACAGGAAACTGGTGAGTGAGTAGCTGCAGCTGAAGCTAAGTCGAAAATTTGTGATGATCTTTTACCTTCAGTTACTGTAGTTCTGGTTACGTGTTCATAAAAAATACGGATTACCAGAACTTCACTTTAAGATGTTTAAAACCAACAGTACACTGTTTTGTAACTGTCAACATGTGCTGTTATCTGTTGGCATGACAATCTCGGTTCATACTGATTGAATCAACTCTTGTGCTTTAAACAGTCGATGCAGTAGTCTTGCATGGGTTCCTGGAGGTGATGGAACTTTCGTCGCTGCTCATGTTGATGGCAATCTGTATGTATATGAAAAGGCAAGCACTGAATAAATTGATGTTTCTAGCCATAAACTGTCTAATTAGCATTGAATGATAAAATAGTATTTCACTTTTCTAGAGTAAAGAAGGTGCAGCTGATTCATCATTCCCTATTATTAAGGATCAAAGCCAATTCTCGGTTGCTCATGCACGTTACAGCAAGGTTCTTCTCTCTGCATCTCAATTTTACTTGTGCGTACTTATTAGTGAGGATATCTGTATCTATAGTGCGTATGTATGTCATATCTTCGTTACAGGTTTGTGAATAGTTCAATAAATGTCTTATTGATTGGATATGGTAAATGTTGAGCTGAGTGTTCCTGATTCAAAATACCTAAAGGTGTAGGCCTTGAGTCCTTTTCCTAGATTAATCTGATCCTGGCAAGTAAACATTTGATGCCACTGAAAGTTCTCAATTGGCTAGATGGTCTATTTGATTGATTATTTTGGCAACTTGCTGAACTACATGCTTTGTGTTTATTGTATAGAGCAATCCTGTTGCAAGATGGCATATTTGTGTTGGATCAATTAATAGTATTGCTTTCTCTAATGATGGGACGCGTCTAGCCACTGTTGGAAGAGATGGTATACTTTCGTTCATATTGCATTGGCAATTCTCATATGGCTTTTGTATAGTGTCATAGATTAGTCAATTGACTGAATGCAGGTTACCTGCGAGTATTTGACTACGCAAAAGAACAACTTATCTGTGGTGTCAAAAGTTACTATGGAGCGTTATTATGCTGTGCGTGGAGGTAGCTCAGCTCTGCTTAGCCATTTGAATTATCAAAGTAGTTAGAGTTATCTACTATCTACTCTAATTTGTGCTATTTAATCTGGTATTTATCAGCATGGATGGGAAGTACATTCTGGCTGGGGGAGAAGATGATTTGGTTCTAGTGTGGAGTATGGAAGAACGGAAGGTAGTAGCATGGGGAGAGGGACATAATTCATGGGTGGGTTTCCTGGACATGCTAGTCTGGCATTTTTCTTTCACTTATTACTATTAGGTAATGAGAACTGATGAATGATTTTGTTTTTCAGGTAAGTGGAGTGGCTTTTGATTCATATTGGACATCCCCTAATTCAGAGGGTACAGGAGAGACTGTTTTGTACCGTTTTGGATCTGTTGGCCAGGTATGCCAAAAACAGTTTTAAGTAAGTTAAAAGTGATCTTTATTGGTAGATAAGTCATGAACAGGTTCCCTAATGTATGAACAATAAAATTGCATGGTACCTGCTAACACTCTGGTCATATATGTTCTTTTCTACACAGTAGGTTTTGGAACTAAGGTTCTGTGTGTTTGTATTGTGTTTAACATGTCCTGTAAATTCATGCCAATTAGCCCTAAATCTTTTTTGTATTTAATTATGCAGTTCCTTCTTAAGGCACACTATATCAATTTTAATGTCTCCCCTCAATCATATGATCTAATAGACACCTGCCTTTGCAATTGAAAAGGATTCCAGGTTGCTTCTATGGGATCTGGAAACAGATGAAATTATTGTTCCGTTGCGCCGGTCACTTCCTGGTGGATCACCCACTTTTAGCACTGGAAGCCAATCATCCCATTGGGACAATGCTTGCCCTGTGGGTACTCTACAACCAGCTCCGACTATGCGGGACGTGCCAAAGCTTTCGCCCCTTGTTGCTCATCGTGCACATACTGAACCCCTTTCTGGCTTGATATTTTCCCCGGACTCCGTTCTCACAGCTTGCCGAGAAGGGCACATAAAGGTCTGGGTCAGGCCAAGCGATGCAGAAAGCCAAGCCAATAACAGCACAGAGACAGTCTTAAGTTCAAATTTGAAGGAGAAGATTCAATTGCCGGCAAAAGCTGGGAATTCCGGTTTCAGTGTATCATGAAAACATCTGTGGATGAAGAATTCTATCAAGGCCATTACCTGGGTTACTACTGAGGTTCTGTTGGGTAGAATGGTTTTTATTTAACTCTGCACTTTCCTCAGTCGATCAAGTGCCTCGAATTAGCTTTAGTTAGAAATAGCATCATGTGACCATAAAGTGGTTTGCGTCTCTATTGAATCAACAGTGGTTGAATTGTAAATTGGGTTTTCATAAGGAGGCTCATCAACCTTATGAGGCTCATCAACCTTATGAGGCTGAGAGAGATAAGAGCTGAATCAAACTTTTTTGCCAAAACAGAAAACATGTAGTCTCTGGTAGTAATTTTATGTCCTTGAATAATATGAAGCTGCTTTTTTGACAGCTATTTTTTGATTTTATATTTTCTCGCTTTCTATTCATTACAACCTGACTTGATTTATTTTCCATTTTGCCTTAATTTTAAAAATTGTGGCTATTATTTTAATACATCAATAATTATCTATTTAAAAAAAAACGGACTAGAGAAAATCATCAACACGGTAATCTCAATGATACACAGTTTCAATTTCAATTTTTTGTAGCAAACTGCAGCTTTGAATCGCTTTTTAAAAACTGTAGTCCGACCACTGTGATTTTCAAAAATAAAATAAAATAAAAAACAAAATCTAAAGGTAGAATAGAATTGAAAGAAAACCAGAAAAGGGGCATATTAGAAAAAAATGATATTCCTCCCCATCAGCATATTATGATGTCAAATCAAGACTGGATTTAAGCTGATGGAAGAGATGGTTATATAGAGGACCGACTCAATGAGTATATCATCTGCATACTCCAGTTTATAAAGACCACGTGGGACCAGATTGAGATGGGACGATAGATTGGTACTAGATTCGACATTTGTTCTTAAATATACAAAAATAAGAGTACTTATTATGAAAGATAAATTCTATACACATGGAAAGAAAAGATTTATGAACATGGTCCGACACAAAATCATGTACGATGACAACCTTAACATAAATGTAATCAACCTTCTAAAAGTATAACTTCTAATTGTACTCCTATTCCTTTACAAGCAAGGCCACAGATGTGACATTTTTTAGCTTATATATTGGATATGTAGTTTCACAGGCATACTCTTGTTTACCTAATGGTTTGGACTTTTCTATACTGACAGGACGCACCAAGCTTCTCTTCTGCACTTTCCTACGCAATCTCATAAACCAAATCATGCTTCTATAATTACGCATTGGACAAATGGTCATTGGATTCTGAATCATGGCTCTCTGCATTTTCTTGTGTCGGTTCTTCACCAGCTCTAGGATTGCTGTTAAAACTGGTTCCGCCACTTCTTGACAGCGCGATAAGCCGGACCTGTACCCCTACTGATTCCCATGCCAAGGATCATGGACAAGACCAGTTTGGGGATTGGTTTCATGTGGAACTGTTCAAACAAATACATGCATTTCAGGGAGGCTGCACTCCAAGGTCAAGCATGTATAAATAATGCCTTTCTATCTCCTTTATCCGTTACTGAAGCTTTGTTCTAGTCGTTATTAACTAAATAACTGAGAAATTTCTCACCAGATTATTGAAAATTTGAGCAAAGAGTGTGAAACCGATATACTGTGCCAGCGCATAAATCCATACATGCTTCCGTTGCGCTGATCACACACACAATATAAAACAATTAATCAGTAAACGTCAGAATTGAAGAAACGTAAAGTTGCATTTCAAATAGTTTACTGAATTCTACCAAAAGCAGTGGCGATGAGTGCTGTGATGAGACCCAATATGCATGAAGATGGGATGCCATATGGGTCATCCATATCATCGGAGCCTCCCTTCGACTTCTGTCCAACAAAAATTAATCAAAATGAAATGAGTATCCTGCGAAAGATACACATCACAACACATCATCCATTAAATATCCAACTATACTGGCCACAACCAGAATCGGAAACTCCTGCCATAGCCTGCAGACAAATAATCAGCTAATGATTGGTCAGCCGTAAAATTGTAGAAACAAAATGAGATTTCATAAACTGGATACAACGGAAATTGAGGTTCCTATCAGCATCCACCATGGGAGGCTGCTGCAGGTTACGCAGGCAACTGAGATCAATGACAGGCATCCTCCAAATCTTGACAGTGATGTTTTTAACCTCTTTCCGGCAGATCTCACAAGTTCTGTTACCCCTCATGTTAAACCATCTCTGACTGCATCCCCTGTGAACAAGTGCCAGGTCACCTCTGCAGTTGCATTCCAACTTGAAAGTTTCTAACTCTTCCCCTAGTTCTTCCAAACAAATTCTACACACGGCTTCTTCTTCAGTGATATCATCTTCATTCTCTTCATCTAACACCAGAGGAAGACTAAGATAATAAATCACAGATTATAATTCATTCTTAGTAAAAAAAAAAAAATACCATTTTGTATTGTGGACGCACTTGATGATGTGCTATTTCTCCCAGCCATTCTTCTATTTGGAACAACACGAAGTACCCTTACATGGTACTCTCTCATGGCTCCATCAGTGTAGTTCACCGGGACAGAACGTGAGCGATGAATGGGCTGCTGCTCTCCAACTAACTATAAGAATTTTCAAATCTAAAAGAATCAAATAGAGTTACCATGCAGAACAGTGACAAAATCAACAAAGGTGCTCTATTATGATGAGTAAGTTGATGGTCTAAGTCACCACATCAACAAACCACCAATTACTGGTAAGCGGTGGATGCATGGTAGGTGCAAAGAATAATCAGAAGAATAACACTTACGAAGAATTGACGCTTTACATTTGAGTTTAGGGCAATGTAGTAGTCATCGGTAGAGTTCAAATTCAAGGGCTGAATTGCGCTAGCAGGCATGGACATTGCCCGGTTTATGGATATCTCATGCCTTGTAAGTGAAGTCGATCGTGGAAAAATAATACCTCAAGGACGGATGGGGTTGTAAACCTCCATGTGCTAGAATGGCTACTTCCTCCATATCAAGAGTGCCACTATGAAATTTCGATTTTGATTTTGGAGGTAGGCCTCGAGAGGAACTGTTACTATTAGATGATGAACCAACATACATATCAGAACTAGAGCCAAATAAGTTGACTTTTAGTGGAGTAGGATTTTTGTTTGAAGGCATGTCTATCCTCACAAACTCTTCTGATTCAGTCACATTTGACAGTAAAGTCATGTCAGATACAGCGTCTTGTTGTAGTGAGTGGTCAGCAGTTGGGGCTCTCTTCAACTTTTGCCTGAAATATGAAGAGAAACAGAAGTGACACTAGCAAGTTGAGGCTCAAGTCAGCTGCCTTGTCACACTAGCAAGGGCATTACTAAAAAATGAAGCAGTAGAGACTCACATTCATTCAGCAGTTCACTCTAGCAAATACACATATACAAGTCCACAGCATTTCAACAATTTGAACAAAACATGGTATTTCAAACAAGAACAGAAGACCTTCTGTTAGCAACAAAATCAAACATCTGGCAGCGCCAGCAATAGAATCTCAGAATTGGAAACGAGGAGAAGTCAAATGATAAGCTGCTGCTTACCATTGCAGATGCAGTCTCCATACACTTGTCCCTGGAAACCAGAGGCTCACGAAATGCGACATATCGCTTCTTCTTGACCCCCCTTCATATACCCAGAGCCCCGAAAAGCCATACGCAAAACCCGGAAACAGAAATCCAGAAAGCAGTCGGTCACACAAAAAATTGAAGCGGCAGAATCACGTTGTAGAGCACAAAGACTGCATCTTTATGGATTTGGGTATCCACGAATACCATCAACTGCTGCTGCTGGGCTATGGGCGATGAGAAGGTGAAACCAACAAAAAATTAGTCGCCATACGCACCAAGTTGGCGCGGCAAGTTTGGGTATGTCAGCTATTTGAAGTGTCGCGGATTTTGATTTTGATTTTGATTTTGATTCACACTGTTGTGTTGTGGTGGGTTTGTTGGATTTTTTTTCCCTTTCGGTTTTGATATGGAAGTGTTTGTGTTAACGAAGACACACCAGCTACGTACGCTAAAACGATGATGCTGGTGGTTGCTCTTCCTATGGATTTCAACTGTAGCACTAGCACTGGTGTTAGTGTTACTACTGTCTCCTGTCGTTGCTAATATATTAATTGTTTTCCATTCCTTTGCTTCGTGACCCTTTATTTATAAAAAAAATTAATTATTTGAGGTATTACTCTCTCTATCCTTTATTACATATCGTTTAAGATTAATTTAAGTAGATTAAGATGAAGTTAATGCTAGCAGTTGAATAAATTTAATGAGTGGGTGGTTGATGTTTTTTTAAAAAATTTCATGCAAAAAGTAAAATTGGTAGATTATTACTGGTGATGAATGATTTTTTATTGATTATGATAAAGAAGTGATTAGTGTTTGATGTTTTAAGGTAGTTGTTGATATTAAATATGTATTGAAAATTGTTAAGTGACAAGTAAAAAGTGGATAAAAAAATTCGATTAAGTTACATGTAAAAGAGGACAGATGGAGTAAATGATAATAATTAAAAAAACATTAATTGAAGAGAAACAAAAAAAAAATACTTACCCACCAATCATACTCATCATTAATCTGTGATCCTATGCTTCATTTTCCAAGTTCATAGAAATTAAACAAATAGAGTAATTCATTTCGAGACTAGGGCAGAAGTCTCTCTCAGCCCATATAAGTTTAGTTTCTATTATCTCTATTTTATAATATTCCTCTATCAATTTAATTTTAAACTCACATAAATCACTTAAAATGTAATTAAGAGTCTCAAAAAAATGTGGTGGTTGCATAAAATGGTGGTGAAACAGAAAGTGCAGAAGCATATATAATGGAAACGTATGGTATTTTATTTTTGAGCTCATAAGTAGTATACAATATGAATTTGTCTTTTAAGTCATTTTTTTACAATAGGTACAATTAATACAAATAAAATACAAATACATCCAATCACTAACGTGAGAGTTCGAACCCAAAACCTTACGAATAACGGATGAATCATCTTACCACTTGCCCACCATCCGTGATGGCTGTCTTCATGTCATTTGAAAACAAAACAAAAAAGTGATCCCAAATATATACAAAAAAAGGTTTCTGTTGAAAGGGAAAACGCAATGCAGGTGCAGGTGGTGTTCCCCACTCCACTTGATACTCCATTGTTTGGCTTTTGTGAGACCTGTTCCTGTTGGTTAGCAAGATACTGGTTAGTACATATGAGGTTATAACATCTATTGGTTCGGGTGATAGTGTTGAGTATAGTAAGTGAGTTCCTCTCACATTATTCGACTTGTTTCTCACACTCTTTAATTAATTTTGAACGTGGATCTAACAAGTATACAAATAATTAATATTTTCTAATATAAGATTATTAGCTAGCTATATTAGTTGTTGGGTAATTTATACATTTTTTCATAAATTGATTCACATGTGTTTATACATGGAGGAATGCTAAAATCACAAAGTTCAATGAGAATCTCTTATTTTCTTGAGAATCCCATTTAACTATATGATTTATCTCCATTGTGGTGGAGTTAGAGTTTAAAGTTTAAATTCAAAATAAACTAATTTAAGTGATTGTTAGGGAATCATTCTTACATATCATTTTGAATTTATGTACTATGGGATGTAAGTCTGGATACAGAGGTAGTTGCACATATCTTAGAACACAACACGTCACACGTTGCGTCGTAGGAAAATGACACACGACTCTCTATTTCACTGCATCTCGTGTATTTAAGACGACAAGTGGGATATTAGATTTAGTGGCTCATTCTAATAAGATATGTGCTGATTCATATCATATTTGATTTAAATCGAGCTCAATAATGCAGTCCATGATTGTGTGGAACTCTATAAATTTATTCATAGTTAGTCTTGGGTCAAGATTACTCCGACCCAACAGTTATAATGGGTCTCTTACATCGGCTTGAAGAATAGAAATTAACAATATCCCACTCGCACAAAATAAGTTATTAATAATTCATTTATTAACCAATACCTTAATCTAAGCATCACTACCAAAAAAGACATGTTTTGAAGCCAAAAATATACTGATCGGAAATTTTATGGTAAGTTTCTGGCATTTTTCCGACCAACTTGTGACCAAAATAGATATTCGGTATTCAAAAGCTTTTTATAAATGAAAGGAGGATGAAACATTGTCGAAAATTAGTTGGAAATATCATCATATTTCTCGCCGGTTTTCAGTCAATGTCGGTCGTTTTTTATATTTGCAGCGCTTTTGGGACGATAACACAAAGATGGCCTAAAGTTATCCGAAAAAGAGCTAGAAATGTAATGACGTTTCTCGGAAGTTGCGGCCTTTTTTCAACCAACTTTCAATAAATCATCTTTAGTTGGTCGAAACTCGATGGAAACTAGCCGGAATTGAAAATCAATATCAGGCACAAGTCATCTTTTTTCTCCTTCCGTCTTTACTCCCTCCTACATTTGCTCCAATAATGCCAGTCACTGTCTCTATGATAGCCACTGTTGTCTCTCCGATATCCACCATTGTCCATACATCACCATCGCAATCCATTCATCGCCATCTCAAACTATCTCTCTCTGCACAATCATTAAACCCCTGGTTCCGCAAACCTAACTCCCTTAACCTCCTTCCTAACCAACTCTAGAATTTGATTAAGTCTCTTCAAAAAAATGGTTATCTTATGTTTGGTTGTTTTAGTTTATGATTCATGTGATTAGCTATAGCCCTAGTTGTATTGAGTAGTTTAATAATATTTAGTTTGTTTTGCGTAATTTATGTAGAGATTAGGTAAGTTTGTATAAGCTTCTTTGAAATTTAAACATAAAATTATAATGTTGACTTTGGATAAAATTAATTTGAGTTATAATTTTATGCATTTGAGTTTTGACAGTGCTTATTTTTGACCCTAGATAGATGTCAATTAATGTTTTAGGGATTACTGCAGTCAAATAAAATCGGTAAATACTGAGTCAAACCAAGAGGAGCACAAGGCTCGCTAGGCGCAAATAACCTAATTAATATATATATATATATATATATATATATATATATATATATATATATATTCAATTCCAGACGAATTAGTTAGAAGTTATTGAAAACTAATTACTAATAATTAAAACTGAAAACAACGACACAGAGATAGAATTGAATAGAGCGGATAAACATCCTAAGATTTACTTCACCTAGGTTGCATGTAAAACTAATCATGTGATTCAGACGCAAATTAATCATCCAAATTATGCAATTTTAATAATACGACACACCACTCAATAATTTACTGCGAGTTTAACTTCCGGGTGTCCCCACGTAGAAAATTATTGACAACAATTGATTTCGTATCGTGTTGATTTCTGATTCTAGTCTTCATAGCTCACAAATACTAGTCAAATGGTGATACACTACTATATCCTAAACATGCAGTAGGATAAATAAACTACTCAATATTCCTAGGCAAGCTCCCGATTCCGGTCTTCGAGTGACCAGGGCCATTGACTACAACTTAGTAAAATATTCACCCATTCTGATTCTGGTCTTCGTGGGATGGAATATCCTAACTTAGAGGGTAATAGATTTAATATTAAACTAAGTTCTTGTAGCATGCATATTTAAACTCTGAATCACTATGCATGACAATATAAATGTGTCTCTAAAATAATAGACATACGCAATAACATTCAAAGAAACACTAGTAACATGCATGAAAAATATTCTTAATTAAAAAATATGAAAAGTTGATATTTATAATTAAAATAATAATTATAAAATAATTATGAAAGTAGAACAGGAATGGTAGACGAAAGCTTAGTCTCTTGAAGCTCCAACTTTGAACATAATTTGTCCCTCTGACCCTTCTGGCAGGAATATATGGTTTGGTATCATGCTTAGCAAGGTTTGAGCCCAAGTCTTTTATTTATAGTTGAGTTGGTATCTTGTACTTTTTTGATAATTATTGACAATTTTTAAAAGAAATATTATCACCAAAAGGGATCTGATAATGATAAAGTCAAATTTGTTTGAATTTAGCCTTTCTGTGCACGATACGAGTCAGTATGACCTGGGTCGTGCTCCATGTCGTCTTCAGGTGGTAAACTCAACCTTGATCGTGCTTTTTTGTGTCCGGTTCAAGCTGGATTGAGCTAAGTGTTATCCCTTGATAGAACCATCATTAAGATGTCCTATGCAAATAAATTTATAATATGTCACCTCACTAGCAAACAGTAATTATAGGACCGATCCGCAGAAACTAAGTCGTGAACTCTAATAACTGGACAATAATAAAAGACACAGATCTTGGGGGTTTTCGGATATATGAAAGTAATAGGTCAATTAACTAGGAAATCAGACAGATAAGCATGTAGTTCAGGTGGCCTAACTTGTGAGATTACCGATCATCGATACAAAAGATTAAATTCTGTGCGTGCATTAAATTCAGCAAAATATACATTCCATATTTCAGAGTGTACACAATTGCTCCTATTCTACATTCATTATACTCTTAAGCCATGGTATGAATTTATATGTCTAACATATTTCAATAAATGTCAGCCTAGTAACAAGACATACACATTTTTGCTACTGTGATAGAAAATTCAGACTAAGTTACATTGCTTTTGCAAAACTTAGGATATGTTACTATATATGCTTTATCTGATTAGTATTCGGCTTTCACCTCACAGTCTGATCTAAGCGCCAAGGCTTCAAGCAATTATGCATTATACACATTAGTTTGTCATGCAAGTTAATGCAATCATTCAGATTTTGCCATTAACAATATCAACATAAACGAAATTTATATGCACAAATTATCCCACAATAATTATCACAAGTTTACAACACCTGAACTACAAAATATAGTTAACCACTAAAAGCCATATACATGGATACAAGCGAAATAGTAGGTTTATCTCCTTGATGATAAACCAGATCTAAGATCTGGCCTTGAACTCTAGGTTCGCAGCTCACTCGGCTTGGTTTTTACACCGACTTCCTACAATCGACGTCTCATTACTTGCTTCTCTTTTTATCCTTAGCTAAGCCCTCTATATATAGGTGTAAGGTAGTTTAGATGTTAAGCTACAAATCTGAACTTGTTCATGTATATTTTCAAGAGATATTTATGAGCTTCACAATTTTTCGACCTACAGAAATCAGAAACGAATTCAAATCTAAATGAGAATGAAGAAATAAGCCCTGTATTATTGCCTCATTGATGCATCTGAGCACGTGTCATGTCGCTTCTAAGTGCTGCTCTGTGGGTGCCTGCATAAATTGGCTACGAATGTGCACCGAGTAAGGCATATCAAGTCACATTATGGTGAGATAAATGAGCTTGTCATTGTGCCTCTTGTATGTTGAAGGATATTTCAAGATGCAACTCATCTTGTGCTTTATGTTATCGGGATGTCTGATAGGTTTCAAGCCAAGCATGCTTATTTCTGCGAGTAGATCAAATGTGTAATTTCGGTAGCAAATAAACAAGCCTTAATCAGAGTGTGCTACCTCGAACCCAAGGAAATACCTAACGTCTGCAAGGTCTTTGATATGTAACTAGTCATGGATGAATTTCTTCACTTTAATGATCAACTCAGACGAAAATCTAGTAAAAAGTAAATCATCCATATAAACTAACATGAGAAGAATCTCATTCCCTTGTGCACATGTAAACATAGAATAATCATTGAAATTTGGTTTAAATAAATTAACAATGAGTGGCTGAACTCATTTAAATATGAAGATAAACTATGGAGCTTAAATGGACTATGTGAGACTTAATAATCATATATGACTCATCACCCACCACTTAAGAGTCTTAGTTAACATCGAAGTGGAACTCTATGCGAGCTTGGTTAGCTAGCACAGACATATTCTAAAGGTGCGACGAAATCCACTCTAATACTATAATGTTTAGTAGGATTCACACACAACACTAATTGACAATGAATATGAAATTCCAACTATTTATTAGAATCAACTGTAGAATTTAAATGGTCGATGTGAAACTTAACCCTACTATATGGTTCAACAATCTTCTAAAACAGTAAAGTGGAAGCATAAAAAACCCTGACCTCACTGTATCATTCTAACTTCACCATCTCAGATTCAATTCTGAGCAAGTCATGCCTGAGATTAGACAGTGACACCAGATTGAAGGAATCCTGGTAGGTTCTAGTAAGCCCGGAGCTCCCCAATTTTCTTCACCTTTTACCTGAAGGTGGTAGGTTCTCCTGGTGGGGAAGAAAAAAACTGGAACCTAATTATAGGTTGATCCCAGGCAGACTCTGAGGCTGCGCAGCAGCTCAAATCTAAGAATTACGAAGGCAAAATAATCCCATCTGTGCAGCAGCATGTCAAATACAATAAGAAATAACATTTCAAACAACATTCCTATCATCATATGACACATTAATAAAAATTTCAGCTGTCTCACACAGCTTAAAATCAAGCTTGGGTTTCTCATACCCACAAGACTTCTATATGGCTGCGCAGAAAAATCCTTTCAAGTCACCATATGCATATTATATGTGTGCTTAGATATTCAAAATTCTACCCTAGAATCTGGAAAACCAGTCATAGACACTCAGCCATATGAGGATGATGTTTCAATTGAAAGGAAACAAGCATGAAGACTCCAGACGAAGCTGTGTGTATCACTCACTAATAGTGGTTAGGCAAAATAGCTTTTTTCAAAGTCAATCAAAAATACCATAACTGAGGGTATTTGAACATAACACATACAAATTACTGTAAAAGTCATAAAAACAAAGTGTCAAGTCTGCCACCACTGCATATCCCCATCCAGAAATTAAAGATACTACAGATATGATCATTTTCTTTTTTTCCAAATTAACACAACTTTTAAACCCTACATTAGGACATCCAAAGCATTAAGCTAAAGCAAGCCATTAAGCTATGCAGCATCCATTATCATAAGATCAAAAATAATCCAAGCCATCAGAAATAAGAAAATATCACATGACAAAAGTATATAGATATATAAACTTAATGAGCTCCAAAAAAACACTGCATGCTAACTCATGAGTAAGATCAACTTCTACATATCCAAGAAACTGTAAGGCAACATGGCAAGTACTAATAATAAGAGTAAGAAATGTAGTGCGAAGAAAATGAACTGCAATAATTTCATCAAAAATAATCTTTTTCTTTAAAGAGAAGAGCAACAGACAAAAGTCCGACCTCAGCCGCTGACTCACTCATTCCTCCGGAACTTCAACATCACCATCATCAATTTCCTGCTGCACATCCTTGGGATCCTTCCCGTCAACAGTGCATCCGACCGATACACAAGTACCCAAAATCTCTTTGACGGTCCCCTGCAAGTTTTTGGCCATGGACCTCGGCCTCATGACCTTGGCGATCTCGATGACATCATCGATGGAGATATTGCCGTTGTGCTTGATGTTCTTGGTCTTCTTCCTGTCGCGCTCGGGCTCCTTGAGGGCCTTGATGACCAGAGCAGCGGCGGAAGGCACGACGGACACCTTGGCCTGGCGGTTCTGGACGGTGAGCTTGACGGTGACTCTGAGGCCCTTCCAGTCCTTGGCGGTCTCCTTGGCGATGTCTTCACCGATCTTCTTCGGGGAGAGACCGAGGGGGCCGATCTTAGGGGCGAGTGAGCTGGCGGCTCCAACCTCACCTCCGGTTACGCGGACGAAGACGTCGACAACTTGGGACGGATCGAACTTGGGAGGCATTTTGGAAGATGTCGGCCGCGGTGGTGGTGGAAATGTGGAAATCTCAAAGCCCCCTCAGCCTCAATATACTCTCTCTCTCACACTCACTGATCTCCTCACAAATATTTAGGGTTTTCGACGTCTCATTTGACTTTTCTGACCTTCGTTCCCGAATCGGTTATTGGGCTGATCGGCCCGCACCGACTCACCCAATTTTTTCATTTCTTTCCACTTAATTTCAAAATTACACTATTCGTTTTAATAAAGTCGCTTTTGCAGTTGCTGATGGGAGCACCGGAGCACCCAATGTCAGGTTTTGTTTTGTTAATTTTATTGTGTTGTATTAAGAATAGTCATCAGAATCGGATCGGTGATCGAACCGGTCAAGGTCCTGATTTTTGGTTTTCTATTTGAATCGGCGATTTATACCGGTTCAATCGTCGGTTCAATTAAAAATAATAATTACAAAATATAAAGTATAAGATGTTAAATGCAAATAAAAAAACAATTAACTTTGCTGACATAATTGGTTATAGGTGTCGTCTGGAACGTACAAGACTTGGGTTTGAACCTCGCCCCCAATTATTTTTCAAATATATTTAAGACTAATTTAACCTTAATTAAATCTCTAATTACAATAAACCGGTTCAACTGGATCGGTCCGGTTCAGCGATATTTCAATATATCAGCCAGTTCGTCCGGTTTTAACCGGTTCATAATGCAATCCGATAAAATTAACAAACCGAAACGGTGTCTGGTCCGATTTCCAGTCGAACCGATCGGTCCGGTCTGATTTTAATAACTATGGTGTTAAGAAATATTCTATTATTATATTAACATTCAATGAATCGAACGTTTATTTTTTTAATAAATATTTAAAAAATGTGAATGATTTGTTATCATTTTTATATCTGATTTGCTATCGATACGATTTTGATAATCATCTCTATATAAAATATAAAACACTCATCTTTGTTCACCATCAATTCATACCTCCATACCGGTGTGGCGATGCATAGTTAGTCACTCAAAATTTGTTCAATCACCGTTGTGAAATTGAAGAGTGAAAGTGCATAAGGTTCCACATCTGGGACGCGTTAGTGTTTTTTTTTTAACAGTCTATGAGCAGCATACTGTCGCACATGGATTAATGTGTTTGCTTGAGATGCCTTTCATGTGTTTATTGATGTGTGAAAAGGTCCTTTTAGAAAAAATCTACTGAATTGTCTCATTAGTGGGGTTGAACGTGATTCACCAATAAATATTCTCATCTAAGTCCCTCATCTTGTACTATTTCTTATATTAGACACTCTTGTTCATATTATTTCCGAGCTTGTTTTTTATTTTTATTATGTGATAGTGGAAATGTGTCACACTGAATGTGGTTTACATGCATCTAAAGGGGATTATGTGTTCACCTGTAGCATTGCACTTTTCAGTATGCAGATTGTTTCTAGAGTATTTGTTGGGTTATATGTTCCTCACCATGACCAACAATACTTTTCTTGTGTGAGGTCATATCCTTCCATGATTCGCCATCAATTTTCATTATGCTGACAATTTGTGGCATGTTAAAGCGTATCTTGGCGTGCTTGCACTATCTGATTGAGAGTGATAATAAATGAGTTTAAAGTTATTTGTCAACATGTTTGATGATGATAAATTGTGAATTTTGCTTAGGGCATGTATCGCTAGCTTTCATCTCTTTATTTTCATGATTTATTTTTCCAGTCTTAAGTAATCGGTGTCTATCAAAATAAGTTCAAGTATGGATTAATCATTTGAAAACTCACGAGCTAGTTCACTACAAAAGTCAAATTTTTTTCCGACAAAAATATTAGCCGGAAAAACATAAAAATACAGTTTCCACTCATAAACCGGAAAAGCAAGTCTTTCGGCCAATTTCCAGCCAATCAGTTTCTTGCTGTAAAACTGCTATTTTTTGGTTGTGGTTGGAGGGACTCAAAACTTGATAAATATTTTTAGAACAATGTATTGACAAAGTTACACGAGCTAGTCGGTTGCGAAAAAGCTTGTTTCCCGAATCACGAACTCAAGTTCGTAATGTGAAAAAGTTCAATATAGTTTTTACTCAAGATGAATAATCATTATGACGATATGAAAGAAAAGTAACAGAAGTGGGTGACTCTCAAGAATAGGACAGGAACTATATATAATACCGCACCAATAGTTTTAATATATCTAAAGATGAATAGGATGATCACAATAAGTGGATTTTGAACTCTGAGCTTGACATTATGTTTTTAATATTATATTAACTCTTATAAAAGACTCATTCAAAGGTGAAAACATTGAAGACGTCAATTATACCATTTTCAGATTTGTGTTCTTCACTCTTTGATGATGCATCTATAACTGGTGTGAAAGATTGTGGGCTAGCTAATGAAAAACCTAGGCCTACTTCAGACTGCAATACATCTACAAGTTCAATATAAGTGTCTCATATTGAAGACATTTTCACCGATAATGAGAACCACACTCTAAGAAATCAAGAGTTACCTCGAAAAAATAGACCTTGAGCAAATACAACTCAATCTTCAAGTGCGAAAAAATCTAACAAGATAAAGAAACAAAACTATCTTAATTTAAATGAAAAGATTAGCTAAGCATTGGAAGGTATTAACTCCCATCCCATCTGATTTGTTAATACAAGGAATGGAACACTGCCTTCTTTGCGCCGCCCCTCCATCACACTTATACTTCGTCACTTGTAAACTTAAATGTGGTCAACAATTTAGTACAAGTATTATGAATATAAGGGCATCTCCATCAAAGCTTCGTGAAAGAGGTTTATGTCAGAATATGAACCTTACATGACATGAAGCTTCAATGTGGACGACGATTTATCCTCTTCTGACATGATACCGCTTCATCTGCATGAAGCGCTTCATGAAACATATATGGCGTTTTCACGTTAAAAACACCGTATAATGTATATACTTTATGTGGCGTTTTCACGTTAAAAATGTTGTATATGTTATTTTTGAATACTTTTTACGACATTTTAAAGTTATATACGCTGTAAATAGTTAGATTTAAATATTTAATTACTTTTTAGCCGTCATAGTTTACGTTATATTATTATTTAATGAAAATTATTAATTATGTTTTTTAGTTTTATTTTCTAAATAAATAATTAAAGTAATAAAAATAAATAATAATAACATAATGAAATATTTACCATATTGGTAATTAATTTGTTATGAAAATGTATAAAAATAGTAATATGACACGTGAAGTTATGTGCACAGTTGTATGGAAGGTTTATTCAATGTGAGTGAAAGATTTATAAAACGAAGATTTATGAAAATGGTGATGTTGCATGACCCAAATTTTACGTGATATGATGCAAATGTATTTTTGAGATTTATTGAATGAGGATGTCCTAATGTAAGAATAATAGATATATATAGACTCAGGTTTATGGGAGTATCTGACTAAATATGAGAATGAACTTAGCCAGCTCTCCCATCATCTGATTAAAAAAATAATTTTTACCTTTAAATAATGAAATGAATGGTGCATATGCAATGACTGCCGTCAAAAGAGCTCCACTTAACTATTCACACGCACAGAGGAAACCTGAGACGCACAACCGGGAGTGATGCAATTATGGAGATGCTGCCCAGCCAGCTCATACATAATATGGATCGGGGCCAACTGCCATGGAGTATATGAGACACGTCACGTCAGCAGCTGAAGAAGGAAAATCTCAAAAAGTAGCCAAAACGTGTCAAGAAATAATTACTAGTTCAAACAAAAGCCGCCCGGGCAACAAAGAAATATTAGCTGGGTAGTTGGGAATTTTGCAGTGTGAAATGGTGAGAAGCTAGCCAGCCAGTGCCAGTGCCTGTGCCTCCACATAAATATTAAATAGTATAAATAAATTAAATTAAAAGCTGATGGATAGTTGGCCACCTGTATGTATGTGGTGTGTGTCTCACTTGTCTTTTTATTTCTTTGGCCTCTTCTCTAAGTAGTGTAGCTAAGCATACCTGAAATGTGTTATACGAATTTGTAGGTCACTGAACTAACCATCTCACCTATCACCCAGAAAAGCACAGTTAGATTTTGGAGGACACCCTCTAAATATATAATTAATCCGATAATCAAAACAATGTTTGCATTTACTACTTGTTACCAACTACTACTACCTAATTAGTATATCAATTATTCATCACCACTTGCTATATCGTCTCCCTCCTTTTCCAATCAAATTTGATCCACAAGTTTTGAAAATGCAACTTGGCCGGGTGTTGCTTCTTGGAATGTCCAGCTGGCTACATTTATGTGTTACGTCTTACAAATCACAACACAATCTTTTAAGAAAATCATCCGCAAGTTTTATATATTTGAGAGTCAAGTATATTATACTTCTTCTGATGGACATGTCGTTTAATATTAAATTAAGAAAATTAAATAATAGTTTATGTTAATGTTGGATGAATTTAATAAAAAAATTAATATATATTTTTAAAATTTTATGTAAAATGCAAAATTAATAAATTATTACTGATATAAAATTATTATTTTATTAATTATAATAATGATTTGAAAAATGACAGAGTACAACTGCATCTACAAACAAGAAAATCCGAGAAACAACACGCAAGTGCTGGCCAAGTCTGAAGGTAACGTGGTATTATAATTAGGGAAAACTACAGAAAGGGGTATGAACTATCACAGTTTTATAAATTACGGGTGTAACTACCATTTTTTGCAATTTACAGGTTTTTCAATTTTAGGGCTATTTTGTAAGTAAATATTTTTCAATCAAGTCCAGATCTAATTTAAACTAATTACAAACTCACCCTCAACAAAACTAATCTAACCTAAATTATCCATGTTAATGTAAGCAAGTGTAGATTAAAATGAAATTAATGCTAACGGTTGAACAAATTTAATGAATGGGTGGTTAGGTTAGTTTTGTTGAGGGTGAGTTTGTAATTATTTTAAATTAGATCTGGACTTGATTGAAAAATATTTACTTACAAAACAGCCCTAAAATTGAAAAACCTGTAAATTGCAAAAAATAATAGTTACACCCGTAATTTGTAAAACTGTGGTAGTTCATATCCCCTTTTTGTAATTTTCCCTTATAATTATTAGACATGAACTCAAGTGTACTATTCCCTTTTGATGTCGGACATGATATGTAAATTTAAATCATATTATGATTTATAACCCTCACTCAACAATATTATGGACTCTAGAAAAGTGGCCAAGTGGACTTATTAAACTAAAAGTGTTGGTACTCGCCGTTTAGATAAATGGTAATAAAGAATCGAGAGCGTTGTACGGACAGCGGCGACCGAAATTACGGGGTGGGGTGGGGTGGGGTGGGCAGGAGAGAGCGGTTGAGGGGACTGGGCTTGGTTGGAGGCGGGGTGTGTCACGTAACCGGCACGTGACCGAGAGTGTCG
>NQLW01000054.1:576588-601858 GCA_002312845.1 Kalanchoe fedtschenkoi
TGGCCCTTGGATATTAATTAGTATCATTGTCTTTTTAGAGATATAAAACTTAGTTTAGGTATTTCCAAACATTGTTATAAAGAAAAACTAAACGAGCGGGCTATTCTCCTCATTCGTGACCAATGATAATACTTTTGGTTTTTCATATGTGAGATCGACTGTTGGTTAAATGGATAACCATGGTTAAACCGAAATCCGACGGGGATGGGGATGGTTTTGAGTTTTCCATACCCGAGCGGTTATGGTGCGGGTATGGTTTTGATATGTCTCGAGACGGATAGGGTATGGTAATACCACTAACCGCCCCGAACCCGCCCCGTTGCCATCCCTAGCCCCGATCCATTTGATTCTTTTCGGATCGAGCCCTGATTTAATGAGTGAGGATCTTAAAAGATGTGAATCCACCTTATAAGATGAGAGCTCAAGTCTAGATTTTAGAAAAGTATGGAACCTTGTGGATAAGAATGGAAATATGTAAAGATCTAGATATTTTATAGTAACCATCTAGATAACAAATCCTAACTGTAAGATCGAATCAATATCCAACGTCCATTGAGTGGTGTAGTAATACAAAAGAGAGGAACTCATTTGCTCCAAACTACCAAAACAATTAAATCTCATTTGTGATAAAGATGTATTCTCACTCTCAAAGTGTTCTCTTCGAATTTTCTTTGCTTCACAACAAAGTTACAGGAAAAAGGCTTGCTTAGCTACGAATTCGGGGGAGATTCTAGTTAAGCGCCGCTTGACTTAGTGATCCAACATTACATATGTGACAAGTACTATTAGAGCAAAATTTAATCTTTATCAAGGGCTTTCGAAGGAGACACTCGTGGAAGGACCACAGAGAAGGAGACCAAGAAGCCAACTAGGTACAAGTCCATTCCACCTAATGAAGTCTGGTTTCACCAAGTTGGAGATGGGGATTGTCGATGTGTTGGATCGCATTGAGGTATGTGAGAACAACATCAAAGCTTTGGATAAAAAATCGACACTCAAGTGGAAGCCGTCGACCGCAAGATGGGTGCCATTCGAAACAAACTAGATTTCTTAGGAAGGAAATTAGAAGACAAATTATTTCAACATGAGAACAACGTACTTCAATTACGACGGAATGAGAAGGCGAAACACCAAGCAATGGTGAAAAGCTTTCTGAACCAAGTGGAAGAGTTACGTTTTTTTCTTAGAGAAGGTCAACGCCGAAGTGGCTCAAGTGAAACGTATGACAAAAGAAGATGACATTGTTCCCTTTGTAATGAAAGTTCTGAGGGTCCAATATGTACCAAATCCCAAGGAGTTTAAGGGGACATGGGTGATGGAGGACATTTTCAACTTCCTTTGGCATATGGAGCGATACTTTGATGCCATTCTAAGGCGAGTATCGCATCCATTTATCTTGTTAACCTTTCGAGTATGTATTGGCGTAAAAAGTTAAATGAGATCCAATGAGGATGGTTCAAGATCAACAGGTTGGCAGAGTTTGTGGCAAAACTTAAGAAATAATTTACCCGATAAATGCCGACCATGAGGCCCAAACGAAGCATGGGGTGCGACAAATCAGCTTTTCATAAAATTAACTCCTGGGTTTCTGTATTTTCACTTTTGTAGATGCAGAGATATTGCTATCTAACTGTGTAGTTTTGGATTTTATATCTAATTGTGATTTGACTCACCCATGTTGAGATGCTTTTCCGGTTATTTGTCAATAACCTTATTTGATTATGCACCTCAATTATGTAGTTTCTTGTGTTGAATATAATACCTAGGTACTTCGGACCCGAATGGTAGAGATCTTATAATGGGGTCAGTATTACTTATACTGGGAAAATGTCAAAAAGCAGTTCATACTATCCATAAATTACTAGAAAGTAGAAACAGCTCATACAATAAAAATAAACGAAAACACCTTAATCTGTTTTCCACCTGATTTTCGTAACACTGTTAGTACGTGTGATGCACATGTACGCCATGTCAGTACCCAATAGAGCCATCTTCCACGTCAGTTATTGTACCAGAGATTGAGGGACCTAAAGGTGGACCTGTCGAGAGAGTAGGAAACCTGACTAAGGGTGGAGTTGGCAGGAGAGGAGGAGATGAGGGAAATTTCTGGTGTGGAAGTTTTGATCTCTGAGGGGATGGATGAGAGTAAGATAGCTGATGGTGGCGGCTTGGCAGATGTAATGAAGAGGAAGACACTTATAGCGCCTGTGACAAATCTGAAACCCATTTGGGTTTTGCAGGAAGGAGGAGGAAATTAAGACTTAGGAAAGCAGAGAAAGCTGGAGTTGAAAGATGGTGAGATGCTCATTCTTTCGAAGGAGGCTGCTTATGGTGAACCCATCAAGATCCTCAGTGTATATATGCTAACTCCCGTCAAGGTTATATGAGAATATTAGCTTTTGTTTCAACACAAAGGAACTGAACACACGAGATCCGAATATGAGCCCTCACGTTGGTTCAAACATTGTCAGGACCATCATAGATGTACTAATCGCTTGAATTTAAGACTACGTGAGGTGAGACTTCGTCGATTCGTTCGGTTGGAGATTGTTGTTGGATTTTGAAACATGGTGAAAGCCTTAGAACGAGTTAGGGATGAGGAAGTGGGAAATTTTACTTTCACTTTTTTTGTATCTGTTGACTTGGACGACAATTGTATTGGAGTATTGACATGGTTGACATATGTATCGCACGTGCTAACGGTGATATTGAAAATTAGGTGTAAGTTAGATTAAGCTGTTTTTTACTTATTTTATTGTACAATTTCTCTTTTATTATTATTTTTTCCAATTCATATTAGTAAAATCTGTTTTTCTTGCCATTTTTCCATAAATACACATAGGGGTGTTTGGTTCTTTTTTCGGAAACATCTATTTTACCCGAATAACTATTGATTGAGCTGTCTGAGATCCGCATTAGACATGTATTACTAATATTGGGCAGGTGAGGGGTATAATTCATTACATGTATCAATAATAAATCGTGTTAATAATTCGCTTACAAAGTAAGCCCTTAGTATCTCAACATACTTGTCTAACTATGAGGGTAATTGAAGAAGGTTATTGCATTTGACATCTGTCACGAACAGAACATCTGAAGCAGATGAGTTACAGTTTCATTATCACAGCTAATTACTGTCAAGCCTTGTTCCTTTTATTCGCATCTATTGGTCGTAGAGCATGTATATTTCCAAGAGCGACGATGGATATTTTCCTAGAATTTCTACTTACTACTCTTTTAGGTGTCTATGAGCATGATTTATTTATCACTGATTTCACAATAAAACCTTGGTCTGGAATAATGCACTTCAAATGTATTATGAAGCATGATACTGAATGATGAGGAGTTATGTCCCCAAACTGTGTCTTAACTTGCTCCTGTTCATTTGTTTGTTATACTTCTCTACTTTTGTTTTATTTAGTGGTGAGTGTCACCACTTGTAGATTGTGTGTTTACTACTATGGTGATATTTACTCAATATTATTTTCTATGCAGCGGTTTTATATTGCAGTATATGTTCTGAAAGTCTAATGAATTATTGGTGATGTTTAAATATTGTATGTTCATTAGATTTCATCTTGTAACTTATGAAATTAGTAGGTTTCATCTTTTCACTTCACCATAATGTTAATCTAAATATTTTGTGTGTGGAAATTAGACATGATGAGGCTCCATTGAAGTTTCCCGGGCGCAATCTTGTATGCTGAATACTGTCTTAGTATCACCATACAGCAGCAATGTTCTTTTCCAGGGCACTTGGGAATTGTGCAGCTCTGCACAAAGATAAGCCGAAGAAGCTTTCAGCCTTATCAGAGGATAAATCACTCAGAATACTTTACAATTGTGGCTTGCAATATTTGGCTTGTGGGAATGTATCAAAATATATGAATGAAGAAACTGGTTTTATACTACCCTATAGAGAAGAAGATTGTGAGCCATGGAAAATTAAAAGAGATTTGGAGTCTGAGGAATATAACAGCAATACCCACTCTTCTAACAGTTCAACAGACTCCCGAAAGCTTGCATCCTCCTCTCCAGATGAAGCACGTGGAATTCTATTTGTGAATTTTGCTTCATTATGTGCTAGGCAAGGAGACTTAGAACAGGCCCACAAGTTTGCTACACAGTCACTATCTACCATTCCAAATAATACAAAGGCAATTCTGACTCTAGTTTATGTGAATTTGATGCTTGGGAAGACAATTAAAGCCCTTGCCACCTTGAAACAATGCAACCGAGTGAAGTTTCTGCTGAAGCAAATAGGTTGGCCATCCCCAACAAAGGAGCATGTGTAACATATATAGTCCAAGTGAGGGAATATGTCGGTCTGTTCCTTTTCCAGTGCCACCATTTTTATTTTATTTTGTAGAGGGAGTCTGTTTAATCTGAGGGCGTGGCTGATATATTATCATGATTAGTATGGATGCCCACCATTCAGTGTTGAGATGTGGCCATGATTCAGGGCGTCTTAGTTTCATGTCCATTTGGGTTCCTAAGGGGAGTATTGGAAGTTTCAGTTTTTGTATTCATGGATGATGATGGATAGCATGCATCTTTTCACCCATTTGCACCCACTGCTACTTTAATTCAAGCCATGCTCATTTATTTTTATTTTTTGTACGCACCGGAATCAGAGAGAATCTTGCTATTTGTTAGGGATTTGTGAATATTAGACTAAAAAAGGAATACATTTTTATCTTTTGTTGGATAATTCTTTGGTAATCTTTTATATGTATATAAGAGTAGTGCAAAACATTACTTTTTTTAATTAAAAAAAGATTACTTTTAAATGCCGATAGCTCGATTAGTTACATCACAAGAGGGCTCATACATAAAAATACAATATGAATAATAATATTTGATTTTAAAACCAAGTGTTGGATTATTTCATCCAACACTTTTCAAGTACAAAATATTACTTTGAAGTGTGAACAATATCGCTAAATATATATCCAACAAACCACGCTTTTTAGAATATATTAGCAATATATTTTCTCTGTCTCTTCAATGACTAATTTGCGATCTCCTGCATCAAGAAGGGAAATATTTGGCAAACAATTCATCTTGATTCTGATTCCACCTCGTGATTGTTCCCGCAGGCAAAAATAAAAACCATTACTTAGCATAGTCTATCAAAGAGAACGGGAATGCCAATAATATGTATCTGCCAAATTTGGCTCCTGCTGGTTTCATTATTGTCCAAACACATTGAATTCTTGGAGGTGACGTTGGACGTCCTATCCCTGTCTTCCTCGAAATTTCAAAAGTTACTGGATAACCCCACTCTTAACTTCGATCTCTTCTTCTTCTGAGTTCTGCATAACTTTTGGGTGATATGTGAAGGTCAGCACAATTTATTCGATAAATGTTTTTCTCCGTTGGGGGTTTTGTTGGGCTTCCATCTTTGTTGCGCTTGCTTCTCGTGCTGTCTGGTTCCTTTGATGAACCAAATCTTCTAACTTGTCGTAGAATGCGAACTGGTTATCTTGAGAATTTTGGTTCATAGAATCAACAGAAGCTTGTCTGAAAGATTAGTATAGTCGTTTAAGCAGTTGAAGTAAATCTGGTAGATGTGACGGAAATTCCAAATAATCTCGTGCGCTCGATGAGAGTAGTTGCGCATGAGGACTTATGGAAGGACTGAAATAAAGACAGCCCGCATGCTCAGTTTACCTTACCGCGCACATGAATAGACTCTGACAGATTCAGAAAAAAATAAAATTAAACAAAAATTAGCTAAGTAGCAATATACCTTTGTCCCATGCAACGACGCCAATTTCATAGGACAGCCCAACAACGGTCCTATCAGGCATCTATCACCTTTTGTGGTCACAATCTTGGCCGCGAAGGTGATAATTAGAAGGGATTAAGAATATGATCTAGTTGTAGTAGATCTACTTGGTGAGTAGTGAATGCTTCTTCAGGCGTGCGATGTCAGATTTCAACTTTTGTAAAAAATAAAATTTGCGCCGCACATCTTGTTTTATTTGAAATCAAAGGCCATGAGAAAAACCCCTTGGCTGTGCGGGCAGTCTCTCCGCCTCCCGCTCGGCCAATTAATGATCAACCGCGCGCTGGCTAGTCAAGTGTGCATTTTGTGATAGTTCAGAGCCTTTTTGAATTTTTTTTCCTACATTTTATTTCACCAGCGGATTGAAGTATTGAATTCGGTGGTACTAAGTGCAGCCAGCCAAACCGCCCATATTAGCAACAGATTCAATACTCTTGATTGCTGATGTTATTTGCAAAAATAAAAGAGGAAAAAAAATCCAAAAAGGGCCCTGAAGTATCACCAACTACTTAATTGCGGTCCGAATTACCATGATTTCCAAAAAAAGTGCGATGAAAAAAAAATTAGACTGATTTTCTAAAATAAAATTTAACATTACATTCCAAAACTAATATTATTATATGACTTAGATTTGTCTGTAAAAATTACGTTGTTTGGTTATCAAAAGAAGTCATTTTTTATGTGCGCAAAGCTATATAATTTATTTTGATAACCAAACAACGTAATTTTCGTACACAAATCTAATTCTTATAATAATATTGGTTTAGAAATGTAATGATAAATTTTATTTTAGAGTAGCAGTCCAATTTTTTTTTTCATTGCATATTTTTTTAAAATCATGATAGTTCGAATCGCAATTAGATAAGTGGTGAAAATGTTGGGGCTTATTGAATTTTTTCCCGCAATATAAAATATGGTTGAAAATAAACTAAAAGAATGGAATGTTATAAAACATTTTTTTTTTTAAAAAAGAAAAAAATATCGCTGAAATAGATCTTAATAAGTCTCTAGCGAGACTAGATTGCCGTCCGTCTCGCTGGCATTGGCAATGGCACTCAAGTGGACTACCACACTCAGTGTCGTCGTTGTTTTCGCAGCCGCTGTCGCAGCCACCTCCGCCTTTTCTGGTACACTCTCTCCCTCTCCCTCTTGTGAATTTGTCTGCACTCATCTTCTGAAACTCAACTGAAAATTCTCTTCCTCCCTTTTTTTTTCTGGCTCTATTTCGTGCAGTGCATGTCTTGAAAAAGAAATGTAAGAAGCTGCTTTCTAAAATCGGAGAGCTCGAGGATTCTCTGACTGCTTCTCTCCGAAAGCGTGATGCCGAACGCCAAGGTCGTATTAGGGCTCAGCAGGTACACTTTCCCTCTCTTTGTGGCACTGTCTGCTATATATAATCGGATTTGTTATTTTCTGGGATTTTCATTTAGTTCAGTTTCATATTTTATGGGATGTCTCTCCTGTGTTCTTTTTCATCAGAGGGAGGTAACTGCATTCGAATATGAACCTGGTATTGCTCCTTTGGTTTTAAAATAAGATTGTCAGCCCAGAAATTTGGAGATTTTCTGTCATACAGTATTGGTTTCTGTACAATAAATGGTCGTGGGTTTATTTAATCTTCCAGCATTTGACCTCTCATCATAAAGGATTTACCCTGATTCAGATCTTCTTTTGCAGGCTTTGAGAGCGACTTTAACAAAACCCAATTGTGATGATTTAAAGAACTCGTCTTATCCAATGACGCCTATCGGGGTAGTTGAGTCCTGCTTTTCCACTAGGTGTGTTCCCGGCAATAACTTTTTTTGTGTAGGAATTTATTCGTTCTTTTTTTGGAAGAATGACCCTAAACCTGAATGTTATGCTAGTAGTTTAGTTTTAGTACAATCTATTTGATGTTTTGACATAGTGCATCTCTAATGAATCATGCGTATAGGAATGGTACGCCAAGGCAACCTTTACTTGTACCCCTTGCACGTGCACGTTTGGTTTTTGATGCCTCACGTGTGCCAGCAGCATCTCTGGAAGGCCTTGAAGAATATTCTCATTGTTGGATTATGTACATATTCCACTTAAATACAGATCTCGAGAAATTGTGGAAGCCGCCCTCTCAATCAAAATTCAAAGCAAAGGCACCCACTTGTCAAGCTACTTCTGCATTTTTTCTTGAAAAAGAGATTTGTTTCAGTTAGTTTTATAAATTAACAAAATTTTCAGGTGAGAGTTCCTAGGCTCAAAGGCGAAAGGATCGGAGTCTTTGCAACACGAACCCCCCATCGGCCATGTCCCATCGGTTTAACTGTTGCAAAAGTGAGTCCAGTGAAATACTCAATGAGTTGCCTGAGATTTTTCTAATGTCGGACAAGGAAGGGGATTCTGAAATTGTAGATTTGCATCTAAAAACTAATTATCATATTCTGACAGAATGTGAAAACAAGTTGTCGAACATTATATGCTCCCATGTGGATCTTGGAAAATTTGATGGAAACAAAATATAATGGAAAATGGTTGTGAAAATCGTTTTCCTATGGTAAATTGTAGGAAAATGTGCATACTTGTATGCGTTTATTTTGGTTTAATTTTTCACGGAACCAAACACAACTTCATTTATGACTAAATTTTATTTACATCCTAAAACTTTCAAAGAACCAAACAGTGTATAGGTATAGGGATATGAAGAAAAAGTTTCGCAGCAATAGCAGACTCCAATCCAGTAGATTCCATATGAATTCACCCAACATACCATTTATCGGCTGCAGTTGCAATACTGTAAATCTTTCAAAGCACAATATTCGATTCAATTATTTTGTTTATGCCTTTTTCTTATAAACAATTTAGATGTAAGTACAGGACATTTGTTTTGTATTGTGAAGGTAGAGGCTGTGAAGGGAAATATTGTTCTACTCTCTGGAGTTGATTTGGTCAATGGCACTGTGAGTTTTAAAACCATTGCCTGGATTCTGTAAGTATTTCATTTCCTCGTTTTGTTTTATATGAAATTGTATTGAGTCAGTCACATTTTCCTCAACAGCCCGTACTTGATGTGAAACCTTACCTACCATATTGCGACAGCATTCAGGGAGCTACAGTTCCGGGGTGGGTTAAGGTATAAATTTGTCCTTTGTAATCTCAAGTCATCTATCATATTCTACTTTGTGGTTGGTCTTTGGAGGATGTCATACATAAAATACTCCAGCTAAAAGCCAAGATCACAACAGTTAGAATTTAGGCTTAACTTGTCTAGATTGCAATATTTTTGATCTGATTTTGAAAGTGCCAGGCCATCTATTATTTATGATCGAAATGACATAATTTGTAAGCCGGTGGACTTTTAGACCTGATTCAGCTTCTGAACAAATGAATGTAGTTTACTTAGCCTACACTGGCATGTTTATTGACGTAGAATAATATTTGATGCACGCAGGTGGACCATATATTATCTGTGACTTCTGTTATTTTTTCCGAACATTTCTCAGCTGCTCTGGTTGATTGCTGGTCTGTGATAGTAAGTTTTTTTTAATCCATCCCACTTAACTTCAATCTGTTCTTGTGCTGAATAGTGTAATGATTATTTCTTTTGCTGTTCTTCAGAAAAAGAGATCACTATATACAACACCCAATGAGTTTCAAAGCTTGATTAAACAGATTTTATCCTGGGATATTCGGTCTGTATCTCAAAGAAACAAACCTCATGGGTCTCAATGTGAACAAAATTGTAATCTGCTGAGCTACCGACCAAACTCAAATATCGAGCAATCTGCAGAACATGCCAGCACCAGTCATGGTGCCCCGGTGTATCACTTGGAGTTAGAAGGTCTCGATATATCATATAGAATAGATAATGCTGGCAATGTGACAGTTGATAATGTGACATTGTTATCTCATGTTCGGAGTTGCAACCATTATAGTATGAGCAATGGTTTTGCGACTGAGAAACCCACTTAGATAGCCACAGTAAATTTGACTCTACTGAGTTTGCTTTGATACGGTGTAGTAGTAAACAGTGGCTTTCAAAAGCTGATGCTATAAACATTAATTAGTATCCTTTGTGCTGGTTTACATGTTGTACAAGTTTATGTGCATGACTTTGAATATAAATAACTAAAAATTGTAAAATAAAAATATCATTACAGATGAGAAAACAGTGTTAGAGAAATTCCAAGGCGGATATTAGCATTTTGAACGGATAGGGCGTCACATTTTTCATCTTGTTCTGAGTTAGTTCCAGACTTCCAGTCAATTTGGAACAAAGGTAGGTCCATTATGTTTCTAGATTGTTTATTAACTTATCAATAAAGAAAATAAGTTGTGAACTGTTTTCATAACATGACAGTGAACAGTAAGCAAACTAAATTCTATCAATAGTCCATTAAAAGCTCATCATACTTTCGAGTGTCATAAATATTGATTTTTAGTAAAACTTGAGCTCAGCCTCCCTTTTAACGGTGACTCATAGTGCCAACCAACAGTGACCGATCTAGGATTTTTTTTGGGGTAAAATTATATAATTAAAATTTTGGTTGAATTTTAGGGGGTAAAATTAAAAATTTTAGTTGAAATTAAACATATAAATTATATATATATATAATTTTTTTTTATTTTTTTACATAGACATGCATTTTTTGTGGGATTCGGGGACTGCTCCCACTGCCCCAGTGGCTCCGCCTATGCCAACCAACCCTTTATGTGATTTTATGGGCGTAGACATCTAAGGTGCGGGTTAAGGGACCTCTTGGGCAGATGTTGTCTCAACTCAACCAATCAATCAAAAGAAGAGACGACTTACCATGGAGCTTGTTTTGTTCATAAACTTATTTAAACTCTACCGTTTAAAAATAATGCGAGACTCTACGACATAGATGTGAAACAAAGTATAGAAAAAATAATAATAAAAAGTATATCTAGGCTCAAAGGTTACATCGAAGATTGATGGAGGTTCCAAAAAAAGGTGTTGGTTTCGATACTCATGGACGATGGGTTTCTCAGGAAGGAGGAGAATGCCCTCCGAATCCTGTGATCTAGGGACTGGTAGTTCGAAAGCAGATAAATATTTTGATATTATTTTTACAATCAAGTTTCATAATCATTTATAAAAAATATAAGCTTTAATTTAAGATCCATTTTAGATATGCTTTTTCAAAAAAAATAAAAAAGCACAAAGCACATAATGTACAAGGAAAAAATACAAAGTTCAAATTTCATTATTTTGAGTTCATTTTTTACACTTTGAACGTTGTCCTTTGTAATTTGTGCTTGTGTTTTGAGATTTAGAATATAAAATTTGAACTCTGAAATATGAAATATGAACTTTGTACTTTGTACTTTGAACTGTTGTACTTTGTGCTTTTACGAAAAAAAATTAAAAAATATAAAAAATGGATCTTAAATTAAACCTTATACTTTTTTATAAATGATTATGAAATTTAATTTTAAAAAACTATCAAGATAATTATATAAATCGATTTTAAGAACTAAAAATAAAATCAAATGGATTTGTGTAAGGAGAGAGAGAGAGTATGCGACACATGACATGAGAGTGAGTGAGACACGTGACGAGTTGGTGGAAAAGTGCTTTTTTACTAGATCATTATACCCATGCCCTTCCTAAAATCATGGCATGTGTCTCATCCCACTACCAAATTTCTCAATTGACCTGGGTCTTTGATGCCTAGATCGGACGACCATGGGTGAGAATTCTCAATTCTCACATCACTTCACACACTTGATTTTTTATCAATTCTATCATACTATATGATCTTCACGGTTAACATCAACAGAGATGATTGTGTAGACGAACTAGTGCAAGTTGGTTCTAAATGTGCACTTGAAGTTGAATGCACAACTTCTCAATGCTCATACAGTCGCGCAGTGATCTTTGGCACAACTCCATATTATTACACTTAAGAAAAGCTTAAAAAGTCTTTGTATGGTTTATGCCAAATGTTTAGGAATTTGACTAATAAATAAGTGTAAAACATTGAAGAACATATAACATTTATCGAGGTTCGTCACTGTGCCTACGTCCTCGAAAATGATGAATGACTATTTCTTACTGATGACTGTACCAACAAATTAGGGTTATAATAGTAAAATATATAATAATAACTCTGAGTACTGATTTACAAAATTACTCCATATGCGGAGACTCCACTCAACTCGGACATTTGACCTTTTATCTAATATATGAGCTATATGCAACAAATCTACACCTTAACGAATATCATACTTCTTAGAATATAAAATCTGGGGTATCCCGTAACTCAAAGTTTCCTGGGGTTCCATGCTCTTCTAGGAGCTGCAATTATTCCAAGCCCAAACAGTACTTGAACTTATTTGTAGTAACAGGCTTGGTCAACATATCAACTACATTGTTTACGGTATAAACCTTCAGTAATAGTATCTCTTCAGATGCAATTAACTCTCTGATCTTGTGAAATCCCACATCATAGTATGATGCACTAGTTTCTTTGCTAAATGAATAGCACTCTTACTGTCACAATATAATTGAACTCCACCTTGCTGAATATCGAATTACTTTACTAGTCCAGTGAGCCATAAAGTCTCCTTTGTAGTCTTAGCAACTGTCATGTATTCTACTTTAGCAGTAAATAATGTCACACTAGACTGAACAGTCGACTTCCAACATATAGGCCCTCCACCAAGAGTAAAAACATATCTAGTAGTAGATCTTCTATCATTTAAGTCACCTGCATAATCTGAATCCACATATCCAAACAATTGAGGGGTCACTTTACTGACTGCCAAACATAATATCATGCCCTATTACCTTTCAAATATCTGAAAATTTACTTCACTGCCTCCCAACATGGCCTACCTGATTTAGACATGTATTTGCAAACTTGACTAATAGCATGAGCTAAATCAGGTTGAGTACATACCATTGCATACATCAAGTAGCCAACTACAATGGCATAAGACACCATTGACATGTTTTTGATGTCCTTCTCTATGTTAGGGCACCGTTCAAAAGAAAGGTTAAAGTGATTCGCCAATGGAGTGCTCTCTGGCTTTCACTGCTCATACTAAACCTGCATAGTACCTTCTCAATATAGCTACGCTAAGAGAAGTACAATTTTATAAAGCTTCTATCCCTATAAATATCCATCCCAAGAATTATTTTTTTTGAAGCACTTAAGTCTTTTATATTAAATTTCTGACTCAACAAAGCTTTTAGTCCAACAACATCATGCATACTCTTCGCAGCAATCTACATATCATTAACATACAGTAGCAGAAAAATAAAAGAACCATCATCAAAACTCATAGCATAAACATAACAAGTATAATCACAGCGCTTGTAGCTAATCTGAATCATGTATGAGTCAAACCGTTTATATCACTACCTTGAAGATATTCATACAAGAACTTAACCTGTAAAACAAACGCTTACATCCAAGTTGAGTGAAACCTTCTGGCTACTCCATATAAATTTGCTCATCCAAATCACCATGTAAGAAAGCAATCTTCACATCCATCTACCCTAAATTCAAATACTAACTAGCTACAAATGCAAGTACTTCCAGGATTGAAGTATGTCTAAGGAGAAAAAATCTCATCATAATCAGTCCCTTTTTTATGAATAACGCTTTGCGACCAATTGAGCCTTAAACTTTTCCCCTTCTTTTTCTGATACTGATGGTTTCTTCTTATACACCCATTTGCAGCCAATAACTTTTTTTCCCTCAAGAAGCCGAGCTAGCTTTCATATTTCATTTTTCTTCAAAAGACTTCATCTCCTCTACCTTGAAGGTATCCATTTATCTTTCTCATGTCTAGTGATAGCTCTTTGTAAAGTAACCGGATCCTTAATACTAATGTGAAGTGCAAAAGAGACCATGTCTTCAAAATCCAATCTATTCGGAGGATTTGTATTGGTGCATCTCTCTCTCTCTCTCTCTCTCTCCCTTTAGGTTATAGCTTCACAGATCATATGTAGTAGAGACATCAGGTACTAAAGTAGAACTTTCAACCATGTCTGTTGATGTAGGGCTTTAGTAAAAATCCATATGCACATTCTCTTGATTCTGTTGTACCTTAAACTGCTTATCAAAGAGTACATCTCTATTGATCACAACCTTCTTTACAATCAGATTCCAAAACTTGTATCCTTTGACGCCCTTCTTGTCATCAGAAAAATGCACTTCTTGGATTTGGCATCAATTTTTGATCCCTCATCACCAGTACATACACATTAGAAGGACAACCAAAAATTCGTAATTGATCAAAACTAACTGCATTAATTGTCCATACCTCTTATGCAACTTTTCCTCCCAATGATGCTCGTGGTGATCTATTAATGACGTAGCATGTCATACTCATAGCCTTTGCCCAAAAACTTTTTGGGAGTCCTCTATTCAATCTCAAGCATCTGGCCTTCTAATCAATGTCATGTTTATCTTTTCTGTGAATATGTATATTCTGTGTCATTGTCTAACCTCAAACACTTGATGTTTCTATCTGTTTGGTTTTCCACCTAAGCTTTCCATAACTGGACTTATATAAAACTTCAGATTTATGTTTCAAGAAAAACACCCAAACTTTCTTAGAAAAATCATCAGTAAAAGTAACATAATAAGGAGTTTCACCCAAAGATGTCTCCGTGACAGAGCCCTATACATCAGAATGCACGTAATTAGGAATCCCTTTAATTGTGTGTTTTTCAGCCTCGAAGCTAACTTTAGTCTACTTCCCAATAAAACAAAACTTATAATTCAAATGTATAGCTTTTAACACCATGTAACAGATTTTTTATGCAATTCAGTCATACCACGCTCACTAAGATGGCTAAGACGCATATGTCACATTTTTATACTATCATCATATGAGTCAACAGAAGGAACTCCACATGCAAGTGTACTCCTTAATAGTTTATAGATATTTCTTACAATTATTTTTCCTTTCATCTTAGTCAACACATCTTTAACATTTCTACTGGTTTCCCTATCCTTATCTAAATTAGGATACAACCATTCTTATGCAAAGTACCTAAGAAAATCGGATTCTTTTTCAATTCATGTGCATATCTAATGTCACATAATGTTCTAATAATACCATCATACAACCTAATTCTGACATCACCAACACCAGTAATACTACAACATCTATCATCACCTAAATAGACTGAAGTAGAATTAGCTGACCTGTATGAGAAGAACCATCCCTTGTTTGGCGTAGTATTGGAAGAATATCCTGAATCAAGAATCCAAGCATCCATGAATTGAGTAGTTGAAACAGAAAGTATATCACCATCACTGCAGTCTGAATCATCATGCATCACATTCACAGACTTTAATTATTTATCTCTCTTCCCATCTTTTTATCTTTTCCACGTTGGACATTCTCTCTTTATATTCCCATCTCCTTGCACTTATAACAATAAATCTTCTTTTGTCTTTTGATTTTGACCTATAATTTCATTTTTCAGTCCTTCTCAAACATGTTGTCACGATCATGGTGATGTACAAACTGTTAGCTTATGAGGAAGTCTCTCATGTATTCTGCTTTCACTGGTGTCGAGTCAACAAGGCTGCAGTAAATCTCTTTAACACTGCTAGTAAGAAGAAGGCAACAAACATAGTAAAACAATTGCTCTATCTTCATCCTCAATTTTCACCTCAAGCTATGCTAAATTCATCATTATTTGATTAAAAAATTCACGTGCTTAGCCAAATCATTCCCTTCCTGTATCTCCAGTCTATATAGCCTCTAATTTAGATACAGTTTATTCATAAAGAATTTTGACATAAACTACAATTCTAACTTCTTTGGAATTTTACCTGGTGACAAAAGACACATCATGTGATCCATAACCTTACCAGCCAAACATAGTCATATGGTCCCTGCTGCTCACTATTGCAGATCCTGTCATTCCACATCCTTCAACGATTTAGGTTTCTCAGGTCATAACGCTTTCAAAATCTCTTGTTACGCTAACAGATCCTTCACTCTTATTTGTCATAATCTAAAACTACTATGATCATTAAACTTGACCTTCTCGAATTTAACGCTCGACAAAGCCATCTCAACTTTGCTCTGATACCACTTATTGAGAAATCCAACTAATAAATAAGTAAAAATAGTAAAGAGCACAGCAAATTTAATGAGACTGACAAAGTGTCTACGTCCTCTTGAGCTATGAGCGGCTATTTCTTATTGATGATTGTATCAACAAAATAGGTTTACAGTTACAGAATATATATAATAATAATCAAAGGTACAAACTAATAAAATTATTCATGTACCGGACCGCGGGCTTCACCCCGCACATCAATTGCGAGGGCTTCGCTCAAACATTTTACTTTTATTTGGTATATGAGTTATACCCAACACCAAAATTTTAATGAGAATGCTTGGGAATAAAAGGAACTTTGGCCCTCACAGAACACCAAATCATGAACCTTGAACACGAGATGTATATAAGGAGGCGTGAGTTTCATATTTAGAGGCCATGAACTTGGCCCTAACCAATCATTAGTCCCATTATGGCTAAGAAAGCAAACCCTAGAGGCCTTCTATTACTATATAGAAGCCATCTTTTCAATGTCCAAAAGAAAACTACAAAAAAAGGGCTTAATTCTTGCCGGAAAATGGATTGAGGCACAAGAAGAGCTGTGATAATATGAAAAAGGATATATGATAACATAAATTAAAAGCGAGTAATGCGACTTACAAATAAAACCATATAACTGACTCAACCCATTTTTTTTTTAAAAAAAAGGGACGACCCCTTCAAAATTTTATTAATAAAGGATTCAAAAGCCTGATACATGTATATGCCAAAGAGCTTTCACCTTTACAATAAATAAGAAAGCTCTCTTTTCTTTATAGAAACATTCCAGGAAAAAGATATGCCTAGCTACGAATTTAGGGAAAATTCTAGCTAAGCACAACACGACTTAGTGACCCAATATTAAGTTCGTGACAAGTTGTATCCGGAATAAGTTTTGATCTTTGTTGCATCAATAGCTTCCGAAGGAGACACTCGTGGAAAAACCACGTAGAAGGAGACCAAGAAGCCACCGAGGGACAAGTCCATTCCTCATAATGAAGTCCGGTTCAACAAGTTAGAGATGGGATTGCCGATGTGTTGGATCACATTAGGATATGCGAGAACAACATTGAAGGTTTAAATGAAAAAATTAAAATTCTAGCGGAGACCGTTGACCGCAAGGTGGGTGTCATCTGAAGCAAGCTAGATTTCTTGGGGAGGGATCTACTTATGATGATATGTTCAATACGTTAAACTGAATAGTTACACTGCTGCATGACAAACCTAATGAATTTAGTGCGTTGTTGCATGAACTCTAGGCGCTGATTTAGTTGTGAGGGCGTGAGCTAATACTAATTAGACAAGCGCATATTAAGTAAACGTATTCTAAGTTCTGCGTGAGCAAAATTATAAATTGAATTCCCTAACAATGTAGTGCAACTGCGTATGTCTTGATGATAAGCTGTCAATCTACTTAAAGCATGTTACAATCTACTTAAAGTATGATGAATGTAGATTATGACTAATTGTATATGACTAGTCACATGATTATGGATGATAAGTGCATTTATATTTACTGAATTCAACTCATGAATATGATTTCATCTTTAGCATCGATGATTAAAAATCTCACAAGGGAAACAACTTGAACTACATGCTTATCCTACTGACTTATCTACTTCGTGTGCAAATCAGTTTTCATCTCTGAGACCCCCAATATTTGAGTCTTTTAATTGTGATTGTCTGGTCACTACGTGCAGGAACTCAATCCCAATGGTTCGATCCTGAACTTTCTACTAAGTAATGAGCACAAGAGTATAAACTTATTTGCATAGGACAATCCAATGACGGTTCTATCATCCTCCTTAAGCTCACCAAGGACCACTAGAAGAGGCGGGGAAATCTCAGCAGAAGTCTCATGCGGCGATTCGAAGGACTTTACTCAATCTTACAAAAAGTTAAAAAAGCATCCTACTGGGTCCAGTTACCACATACATTAAAGAAGTTATACCCGTCTTCCACGTGAGTTGTTTGAAGCCCTACTATGGAGATGAGGAGGACTCGGCAAGAGGAGAATCATCGAGAGCTCCACTATCCATCCTTAGCTCATTTGACAAAGAGGTGGACCACATAGAGGCAAAGTGGGTCGTGAGAAAGTCCAGCGGTGCACCACACACCGAATTAGACAGGGAAGGATGTCATGGTCCAATCCATTTGACCCTTTATGAAACGGGCCATGACTTCCTAGGAGAGGACCTTAGAAGATGAGAGCCCACCCTACAAGATGAGATTCCAATCCTATGGAACCTTGTGAATCTTTATGTTTATGAAAAAAATATAGAGACATGTAAATATCTAGATGTTTCCACTTTCCACTGAGAAGGTGTAGTATAAAAGAAGAAGAGCTCATTTGCTCTAATCCACCAATTAATTGTATATCTCTGTTGTAATAACGAAGTAATCCCATTTTCAAGTGTTCTCTTCGAGCTCTCTTTGCTTTATAGCGAATTTCCGGAAAAAAGATTTACCTAGCTACGAATTTGGAGGAAATTTTGACTAAGCACCTCATGATATAGGGATCCAACATTAAGTTCGTGACACATCTCACACCTTATTTCAATATAGGACTACACACTTTATTTTGAACTTACACATGTGCAACTTAAGAAAATACTTTACATGATTCAAGGGGCGCGCGGCACAAGGTCAGATGCCAAGCAGCGCACCATATGAATTTGTTGCCTCATTCGATAGCTTGACAGTACACCGATTACATAGCCAACCCCAAGCTAAAACTTCAGACCGATCAATGACTATCAAAGAACCTCATCGTCCTGTAAAGGGGATAGAGAACTACAATCAATAGGTAATGAAGGGGGAGTCCCTGGTGGTATGGAAGCAGCACCGTTTTCCCCTGCGCATATGCAAAGGGCTTCTGCATCTCTCAGGACAGCATCAAGGTCTATGTGGCCACTCAATTCATTAATGAACTTTAAAAGGGTATCGAAATCCATCTGCTCTCCAATTATCTTTTTCCGATAACGCTTCAAGATAGCCACACATACGTACAAGTGCAAGTGCTCAGATAAATGATGAGTCCAGAGTACCTCCCATAAACGCATGGTCTTCTCATATTCAAACTCCCTGTGAGCTAATATTGATTAGTTTCAGATTCAGGTTGGTTAATACAAAAATATGGACACTATTTCATACTATCATGGAAGGAAAAACCATGGCAATGAAAGATAGATTTCACTTGCCTCTTGAATTGTATAAGAACCCATCGGAAACAAAAGAAGTAATTCAAGCAGTCATTCTGCTTGAAGTAATTATGCAAAGGACTATCCAGCAACTCCACCAGCTACGAAAGCAAATTTTTTTCAGAATGTTGAAATACAAAAACAGATATAAACATCTCTGTCATATATAAAGACAGCAACACATTTGGTCTGCAAAAGGGCTATTTCTTAAACTGATTTGTTTAAGTTATAAATATATGTTTTGAAATGTAGATGCTCCTTTCTGCCACAGATAGTGTTTTAAACTCTAAGCCCCGATGGATAATTTTCTTTCTTCCAACCCTGAATAATGGTTTGTTTTTCATAATTCTTCCAAAAAAAATGCCAAGGTTTTTCGTGTCTGTACGAAACAGGGTTCTATAAGCAAGTGTTTGCTTGTAGAACAGGCAACACAATCATTGGAATGTATTAAGTTATCACTTATCAGTAGGACAGGCAACACAATAATTGGAATGTTATGCTTAATTATTTCAAGTCGACAAATTTTTGGGACAACTATAATATGTGCAAGACTCATAATCTTCTTCATTATTTAAGCTTAGAAACTTGAAGGGTATACTGAAATGTAAAAACCTTAATGTACCAGCATGCACACAAATCATTGTACAGTTTTTAATTAACTCAAGGAACATTGATCCATGGTTATGTTTTCAACTATATTTGTGCCCAGCGAGATAAAAAAGTAAAAACAGTTGATGATCACATTCAATGATATTTGCATCAAGTATAATCAGACGAATTACTACAGTTGTTCAATGAATCCATGTTGTAATGTATCTTTGAATATCATAATGCATCATGCAAAGGGAATAAAAAATAAAGAAGCATATATAAGAACACATTTCAATACAAATCTGAACAAGCAGTGAATAAAATGCATAAACAATGGTGGATTCCCTATGAAATGTAATACCAACCTTTCCCAGTGCAAATAGTTGAGAATGCATTCCATTTTGATCCCGATTAAAGTTTGGTCCTAGGCGTTCCATCAATGCAACAAAGCACCAAAATGATTCTGACTCATCAAGTGTTGCAAATAATATTGGAGAAAGCAGATCACTCATGCCCTGCAATGAGCAAACATCTGTCAGCCCTTTATGTAATATAATCAAGGGGTTATGCTGCAAAAGCAATTACTCCAGACACATACATTCAGAGTCCCACTATCTTCTGTTCTACTGTGAAACATCTTAAACCTACACCACCTTGAAGCACTCGATTTTTCACCAAACAAAACATGGCAACTTGCATCTTTTCTATATTAAAATCACCCATCTGGTTTTAAGCAGATGCATATATAAAAAATCTGATACGAGTTCCAACAATTCACACAGATATCATGACTTATGAATGAAACAATCACATATAAGAAGAGAACATGTAAATTACCTGGCAGTAACCAAGATCGAAGTTGTAAAATGAGTAAGTTAACAGTATATCATGTAGAGTAGTCACATTGGGATTGTCATCTCCGTCGTAGAAAGGAAGTGCCCGGTCAGTCCTCACCTTTGAATCAAAGATCACAACAGTAAATAACTTTTGCATTTTGAAAGTAGAGTTTCTGTCACCAGTGATTAAAGAGCTTTGGCATTACTGTCATGTGCTTACCACATCCTTCTCAATAAGACCTCTCCTTTCCCTGAATTTCGTAAATCGTTTAGCTTGTTCGGGAGAGATACTCTGCATTAAGGTGCACAAAAATCTAAAGAATGGCCTATAAAGTTGCAATGTCCATTTTATAGAGTTAAATCCTCGATATTTCATAGCAACCATCAATAGAAAAAGGACTTCTATAGTATTTGAAACGGACAAGCATCTTTCGTCCATTTCTGCCATAAGCAGAGTATACGAATAATAACTCTGTTTTGACTAGAAAAGAAAGAAAAAAAATGCCACATACTACATTATGATAAAAAGAAAACAGATACGATGATGGTCGACTAAGTAAGCAAGCCATTGTAGCTGGTTCCTTGCTCTCAATGAATACACAATAATAATTCATGTTAACAGTTTCTTGTATTTAACTTTTAAAGGTCATTTTGATCAATTCAGAAAAAAAAGCCCTTCTAAATTCAATTACGTGAAACACATAAAGAAATCCATTATCCTTAACTGCCTTCCAATCTAGGGATATTAATTTACCGTTACTAATGTACAAATGTAGTCACTGAATTCATATGTTACACAAGCAGAATAGAAAGTTAGTAACACTTTTTACATAATTAACTTGAATATATAACTAACCTGCCACTGATTTTTTATGGTCTCATATTCAGACTTTTTAACAGCCCGAAGATACTCTCTTTCGGCGTATGTTGAGTCATCCGCATAATATCCCAACAAAAATCCCCATATCTACAGCACAGATTGAATGCATTAAAACAATTGAAGATGTGAATATCAGCTATATTTGCTGCAATTACGAACCTCTTTCCGCAATTTGTGCTCAATACCACCATAAAAAATTCTTTTCCGCAGCGCAACCGGGTCCATAATCCGCCCTTCGGAATCCAAGAATGCATGCCACTGCAGTTTGCTTTCAGGAATGTTATAATAAAATCCCCTCAAATGCCATTTGTATACATAATGAAACATAAACCAAATAAAGAAACTGGTTATCAGACAGATGAATGATATGTATCCGCTAAAAAGAACTTGAGGAACTAAGGGACTATATGACATTTATTAAAAGTCAATGGATAGCTGTAGCTAGTGATCACATATGTATTTAACGATGAACATGTACTAATGACACAATCATGGGTGTGAGAACATGGTATCACGATGCATCATTCTCTGGCACTAGATGAGTTATCATTAGAGTTCATCCTCCAATATACATAATAAATGAGACTCGGGATAAGCAAGTGCAAAAGAAACACTAACTTCTAGGGACTGTGACCAAGAAGTATAATTTACACGTGGAACAAACTCTGATGCGATACGAAGACTCAGTTTTGGCAGAATCGGACCTTTGTCTGCATGAGGTCAACCTTAGTGTCCATTATGAAATTGTAGCTCATTTATTAGATCAAGTGAACGTGATATTTTGGTTTTATCATTTAAGTCCTTATATGATGCACTAACACTATAAGAGCCGGATCAGTAAGAATAAAAATAGTAAGTCGCCCTTCAAAATCAAAATGTTTTACTTAAATATATAGCAACATAATCATTGATAAAATTTGTTTATCCTATATTTAAAATTGCCACTGACGTTTCTGTTCTTAATCATAGAAAAGCAAATGGTTGGACTTTTAAGGAATTACAATAACAATAATAATAACACTAATAATAATAATAATGAATAATGATAATAATAATAATAACAATAATAATAATGAATGAATAATTATTATTTAAGTATTATTAAATGATTACAAAGGGATTTGCGAACTGGCTTACCTCTTCAAGCCCTAAATGAGGTTGCCGTGGCTTCCCCCACACCAACGTCATTTTATCGAACTGCAAAAACATGATGTTGAATAAGAAATGTGTCATGGGATTGCAAAACTTAATTAACGTCGAAATATTATGCTCATATACGAAAGTAAAAGTGTTAGACTTAAAGAGACCTACAAAGGACCTAAATCTGCATGCCATGTTACATATAAAATCATTTTCTTATGTAAGACCAGGAAAAGAATCACAGTTCAGCATATCCAAGCTACATCATACGCCATCAATATTCAAATAAGATGGCACGATTCACCAAGAATAAATCCAAAAATTAAGGAAGATCTATGCCTAGAAACAAATGACTGAGTAAAGCCCATCACACTGCTCACTTAAAGGCCTCCCATATTGAGCACACTAAATATATTTGCCACTATATAAACGTTTGATGAGAAAATGTAAAAAAATCAAAGAAAAATAATCCATGAAAAACTATGGAATGCACAATATTGTTTTTATTAAATACATCCTTCCTGTTGACTAGCTCTAAAGATCCCATGTTGGTAACGCATCTCTCAGTGGATCAGATTTCTACGGACTCTCCTTAACAGGAATTATACTTTATCAGGAAGGTTACACTCATGAGTGCTTCCAATAAAACAGTGCATTAGTCTCGCCAACATAGGGTGTCCTACTTTTAGGCCTCTCATATAATCAAGTGGGCATTTCACCAGAGTCTGCATATTAAGCTAAAATATCCCTCCCGATATACGCAAATCACCGAAATAGAAACAAAAACCCACTGGCTAGCATCAAGCACTGTAATAAAAATACTTGCAGTTCGTACTCAGAGTCCAATACATATGCAGTAATCAGAGAGACAAAACAGAGAGCACCTCAAGAGGATCAGCAGGTACTGGAGCTTGTTCATAAACTTTTTCTGAATCATTTGAAGACTTATTAGGATGAGTAAAGGTGCCATCACTTTGACGCCTCATCTCGTTACTAGCATAGCTTTCACTGTGATTATCACGAAAGAGCTGCGATGTTGTGTCTCGAGCAAATCTGGTTACAAGAGAAAACTTCTCTAACACTTGAATTGACAAATCTCGAGCAGGATCTGGATATTTATGCTTCTGCCTGACAATGATTTGTGCATTTGAGCTCCCTTCGTAAGAACTTCCCTCATGGATTATTCCATTAGATGATGGTTCTGTTGCTTGTGTTCCATTTGCAACAGAAACAACCCCCGGAAGCTCCAAGGAAGATAATGTCCTCTGAAGAGAAATGTCAATGCAAATGTACTTCAAATGTTCCATTAGTTAGCATCAAAAATGCAAAATACAGATGCTTGTTGCTGGTCCGTAAAATACAGAACAGCACATTAAAAAAGGGCTTGTGCAGGATGAATTTTATAGAAATAGGAGTGGAAGGCTTGGATGATGAAAAATATAACAGAAGATGGATTTAACATAGTTCTGCCTGAGAGAGCAAAGAAAATCTATCAACATAGCACTTATCAACATAGCACCTCCATATTCTATAAAATAATGCAATTAACATTGTGTGGTAAAACTCTTCACTCCTTTGCACAAGAAATTGGCTTTCAAACAGAGAGGTTTTGATAGCAGTACCTGGAGAGGATCTTGAAGGTCATTCACGACGAAAACATTTGCATCTTCTGAAGATCTGTGAGGAACCACTAAATGAGTCGATTGAACTCAACATTCATATATTTACAAATATGGAACATGAAGTGGACAAATTAGAACTCCATTAAAGCCTAAAAACAGTGAATTAATGCGGTTCAGCAATTGATGTTTCAGCAATACTCTTAATTTAATGGGCTAAAGTATCAATTCATTGATATAACAAATATAATTAAAAATGAATATTGCTTAAGGACCAATGAACCTTTACTAAAGCAGAGTAAATACTATGCTGAATGAATCATGTTAATTGATTGAATATTAATCAACAATCGCGATTAAGTCACAATTAGTAGCAACTAATTCAGCCTCTGAGGAACATTACTTAATGAAGTTAATATGCAAAAACAAATGAGTAAATAAGGGGCCAAGAGCTAAATACTCACTGGTAGGGGCCCTGAGCCTCCTCAAAGGGGAATACAAGAGTTCATATACCATCAATCTATTAATGAAAAAAAAGAAGGAAAGGAGAATACAATGCCGAACTACATGCACCAATTACTTTTTGCAACCAGATAACACCAACTGAAGTGGGCAAAAAGTTCCCACAAATTTAGCCGAATAAACAGTCCAAGAGAAACAGTCACTTTCAAATTGTTTTGATAAAATTGCATAGTTTGAATAACCATAAAGAAATCTATCGTGAGAAGTTCAAAGCTCACTTACATAATTAGAATCTTGTTGCTTAGCATATATAACTTCGGATAATACAACTGATGTGCATAATTAGATAGATATTGTGTGACTGACCTCACTATGAAGACATGTTGTTTTGTTGTTGCCAAAAATTCTCGAACACCTCCATTGTAGAAATATAGAGGAGGAAATGCAAGGCCTATAGATGTCATCAATTAATCAATATATGTGAACAAGCCCGTTTTTCTTTTTCTTTTTCCCCGTGATTTTTATGCAATGTGGTCAGCAAACTTACTCTGAACCATAATTAATTATCATTTTTCAGTTGAAAGGAATGCCGTACTCCTTAGGAATATATAATGGTCTGTTCCCCAAATTTGTTTTGCAGAACCAAATGTGAGTAAGGCCACTTCGGTAACTAATAACTAGTCAC
>NQLW01000054.1:602705-660374 GCA_002312845.1 Kalanchoe fedtschenkoi
TGTGAAATAAAATAACAGCTTCAAATAGTTCGGTAGAAAAAAGGACAGATATACATAACGCCTTGTGAACTTTACTGGGACCCTTTCAGCAATTGAATGCCCCCTCCTTGAGTAGAGGCATTCATATCGAATGTATAAACTGGGTAAAGCAATTTCGTTCGCCAAAGAAAGACTTACCAAAAACAAGGAAGAACCTTGCTTAATCAGCTTCAATCTCCCACTAATCCTTTCAGAGGCATACTGAGTAGGGTGAATGGATACATTATCTTTGGAGTAAACCACCTCAGCACCTTCAGGCTCGCTAGACGAGCTTCTCATGCTGCTATTGCTCCTGCTTAAAGTCCCAGTGCCCTAAAATTCAAGAAACATGAAACCATCGGCATCAAAGAAGCAAGATGAATCCCAGATACACTCACGCGGGCTTCCAGAAACGGATCGATCAGCGGGATCATTTCTGAAAAGCAAGAAAAAAGAAAAGCGAAGGCAATGCCTTACTTGGCGCTGGGAGGCTGCGTAGTCGGCGTCGTCGGACAAATCGTGCAACTCGGTTTCCTGCATCTCGGAGATGAGAAGAAGCCAAACCGACAGATTTTGATTAGCGATTAAGGAAAATCAAGAATTCATTCGTCGACCATTATTTTTCTCTTGTTTTTTTTCTGGAAAGCAATGTGATAATGTAACAGGGCTGTGATGGTTTGGATCAATCGGAGAGCTTCCGTCGTCATTAAGCGTTTGACTTTTTCAATATATCAAATGCTTACTTGTGCCGAAATTAAACCAGTTACTTCTATGTCATTTTTATTTGTATTTTGGGTAAAATACAGAAATATATTTCAAGTTATTATTCGTTTTGAAATTAAGTAATGAACTTTTTAATTTTTTAATTCAATTCATGTACTATAGACTTAATAAAAAAATCAATTAGCATGAAATAGGAGAATTACTTTGGGAGTTCATCTCTTTAGTTAGAATTTTGAAATTTGCATAAATATATTAGACACACAATCTATTTTTATGGGGTTATGAGATATAAGGTGACACCTTATATAAGTTAGATAAGGGATCAGGTAAAACAACATAGTTTTGCTTCTTCTTTTTTCATTTTAAGGTTTTATGATGTTTATAGCATAGGTTTTAAATACAACAAAATCTAAAAAACAAAAAAATCAAAGCCATAAATCCTAAAATCCAAAAACCCTAAATCTTAAGGGTATGAAACCCCTAGAAAACCCTAAACCCAAAAAACCTTAAAATTTAAAAATTCTAAAACTCTAAAACCCTATAATCCTAATATTCTAGCATGCTAGAACCCTAAAACCTCTAAAACAAAAAAAAACTAGCAAAATTATGTAATTTGACCTGATCCCTTACCTAAGGGTCATATCCCATTTTCCCATTTTTCATATAAATTTTCTCATTTCATTAAATTTTTGAATAATTAAAAAGTTCAGTACTTGAATTGAAAAATTAAAAAGTTTGGTACTTAATTTAAAATTTTGTGTCACTTCCAGACATTTTTTGTAGTTTACCCTTGTATTTAACTAATATTGATTTATTTTATTTATGGTTCAACAATTTCAAAACGACTCTATAAGTAACACACTTTGTAATAAAAAGCGTGGTAATAAATTTGTTACCTATTATCACGCTTTGTAATAAAAAGCGTGATATAAGTAACACACCTATTACCACACTTTTTTTTGTACAAAACAAGGATGATCCCGGAGCCAAATAGCCTGGCTCATGGTAGTACAAAGGAACAGCTCATAAGGCTTAAAAAAACATTAGAGAACAAACTAAGGGATGGGAGGAAGCCCAATACAGACCTTGCCAGACCGGACAATCTTAGCCAGATCTAGCGGGGACAAGAAACTCGCCACTGGGCATAGCCAAGCTCATTGCCATGAAAAATTCTTTGATTGCTAAAGGACGATCACTCGCTGACCTAGCTCCTCCTCCATCTCGGATACCCCGCTGCATCCTCCTTTATGAATTTTCTCATCAAGTCATCATAATGAGATTCCAAAAATTGAAGAGTAAGGGTGTACTCTCCTGCAGATTTAGACAGGTTAACTACAGCCATATTTCCTTCCTTCGGTATGAGAAGCGGATTGATACCAATCAAAAGAGGTTTAATTTGTCTGGTGATATCGATATATCTCCAAGGAGGATTGCAAACGCCCAATAGGAAATTACCAAGGTTTGTGGAATCACTCTGAATTTTTGAAAATCTTGATATTGTAAACCGAGGCTAACAACACACCCACCTTTTAGAGCAATAAAGTTGGCTAGATATAGGACATCCCCATTCTCCTGTTTAAAGCAATTAATGTGGTTAGCTCTATTGTCTCTTATAATGCCTCCACCTTTAGCATAGATGCCATTATTGTAACCATGAATATTCAAAGTGAATCCTTCCTTATTGGCAATCCATTTGACCCATTGTCTTCTTTGGATTTTTAGATTAATCACTTAAATATGAAGACTTTGAATACATAGAACTTCAATCCATGATGTGGATCTTTTACGATTAATGACATGAGAGTATTGTTTTAACTGAGAAATGATCCTAGGAAGGATAACTTCCTGATTTTCCTGCTCCTCAAATTTATTTATTTATATTTCTCCACTTCCAAATCTCCTAAGTAGAAAGCACAAATGATAATATTCTAAGGCAGCCGAATTGAGAATTAGTTGGAGTATTCTTCATCCAAATCTGAGCACCCTGATCAAAAGAAGAATAGGTGTCATGGATGTTAAATATTCTACGTAGAAACTTCCAAATGGGCTGAGCAGTATCACATAAAAAAGAAAATGATTTAAATCTTCTTGATTCCTTTTTTTACAGCAGACACATCTTGAAGCTAACTGGATGTTTGTTTTTTAAATAGCAGTATCCACAGGAACAACATTATGAAAGCACTTCCAAAGAAAGCAACTATACTTAGAGGGAATCCATTGTTGCCAGTATTTATGCCACCAGTCAAGTGGACCAGTTGGAGGGGCATGAAAATTCATGAAACTTGCTGTTGTGAATTTGCCATCAATAGAATATTTCCAAATCAATGTATCATTTGAATATTTAATTGTAATAGTGTTAACAAATTCTTATAACTCTGGAGACAAAGATGATAACAATGGTTTTTTTTACTGTCATCACTCCAAATGTCTTTAAACAGATTCTCTGTATTCTCTTCCATAGTGATGTCAATATTGTTCATAGGCCACCATTTGTGATTCTAGAAACTGATATTACCCCTCCCAATTTTTCAGCAGCTATTAGCTTGAACATCTTCTATGATTGGAACTAGTTCCTTCCAAATCTTTGATTCATTGGTTGTCCTGGATTGCCTATTATATTTTTGGTTCATGAACACAGACCAAAGAGTTATTTTTTGTAAGTAGCTCAAAGCTAGTTTACATTTCAGGAAAAAGCCTCTCTGGATCAGATTCTTTAAATGTAGACCCCCTTCACTTATAGGTTTGTAAATAGTGTTCCAAGAGACCCAATGAAATCTTCTTTGATCTCCATTATCCCATAGGAAGTCTCTAATCAGTTTTCCCATCTTCATAAGAGATTTCTTTGAATTAGGTATCACTAATAAGGCATAAACAGGAACTGCCTGAAGAACTGAGGTAATGAGGCTCAGTTTACCTCCCCATGACAGTAATTTGGTTTTCCATCCTGCAATTTTCTCTAGATTGATTCAATAATGTGATCAAAAAATTCTTATTTAGTTATGCCTTGAAACAAAGGAACTCCAAGATATTTACAAGGCAATGAACCTTTTTTACAGTTGTAAATTTGCTGAATTTGCCTAATCTGAACACCTTTGGCATTTTTGCGAATGATGAATTTACTTCTATCAAGATTGATCTTCTGACCAGAGGCTTCATAAAAAAATTTTAATCAAAGTATTTTTCTTGCATTTTATGGAACAATTGGTGAACATAAGAATATCATCGGAAAAAAAAAAAGGTGAGAAACTGCCTTCATTCTTCTGCCACATGAATACCCTCTGATAATCTGTTGATTAATCTGGAAAATCATATTCCTTCTAAAAATATCCATCATAATCACAAAAAGGGCAGGAGACAGTGGATCTCCCTACCTCCTGGTCAGCTTTGAAGAAACCATGAGAGGCCCCCTGCACCTTGATGGAGTACCAGCAATCAAATCAATCCAAATTTCATGGAAATCAAAGACTCTCAAGGCTTCATGTAAAAAGGGACAATGGACTTTGTCATAAGCTTTGGATAGATCCACCTTCATCAAAACATTATTACCCTTTATTCTTTTATTCACATCTTTAACTAGTTCATGACAATGCAATATTTTCCAGAATACTTCAATCTGCTTGCTTAGGAGAGGTGATCTTTTAGAGAAAATTTACAACTCTAGTAGCTCAAATTTTGGAGATTATCTTGTAGCTGAAATTACAAAGACTTATTGGCCTTAAGTCCTTTAGAGAATTAGCATTATTCACCTTGGGAATTAGACAAATTTGAGTTGTTGAAATACCCTTATGAATAAGAACTCCAGGATTCCAAAAATGTTGCACTGCTTTCACCACATCTTCCCCTATAATATTCCAACAGAGCTGTTAAAAAACACCTCCAAAACCATCAGGACCAGGAGCACTGGTGGGATTAAGATCAAAAACTAATCTTTTAATTTCATCCTTGTTGGGAGTGATAATCGGAGCTTCATTATCTGTCTCGGTAATAATCTTAGGAATACAATCAAATAAGGATTGATTATGGGAGTACCTGGTACCTTTGAACATATTGGAGAAATATTCTACAGCCAAGTCACCAATTATCTTTGGATCCTCACTGACACTTCCATCTTGAAGTTTTATTTTGATTTTGTTCCTCTTTGAATTATCTTTGATGGCAACACGAAAAATTCTAGTATTTCTGTCTCCATCCTTTAACAAATGCAGTTTTGCTTTATCTTCTAATAGTAAATACTTCCTCTTTTGCCAAATGATGAGATTATCCTTTTCCTTATGAAGATTGATGAAGATGTTTTCATCCCAATGCCTAGCCAAATCCTCATCCATTGCTTGGATTATGAATTCGGTCTCCATAATCTCTCTATCAACATTACCAAAGATATTCTTATTCCTTAGACTCAATTTCTTCCTCAAGTGTTTCAGCTTCAGGTGTAAGTTGATCAAACCATTATGATGTTTCTCCTCTTTCCAACAATCTTCCATAAATTGGTTGAAATTATCATGCTCACACCACATCCTCTTGAACTTAAAGGAAGAAGTAATGAAATTCACTTTCTCCATGCATACCAACATAGGCATATGATCTGATTGGATTCTTGGCAAATAAGTGGTCTTTATGTTAGAATTCGCATATAGGCTTCGGAGTTAACAAAAATTTGTCTAGTTTTCTGTACACTCTTCTAAGACCTTGTTGAATATTTGTCCATGAAGAACTAGAGTCTATTGTAGGTATATCAATTAATCAAGATTGGATGATGAAAGAGTTAAACTCCATCATCCAGCATTCTCCGTCCATTCTTTTCTGACTAGTTGGAGAAAATATTAAAATCTCCCTAAATCCAAGGTAAATTGGAAGGAAACTTGGGAATGGACTCTTTTACATTAGCCGATGAATGACTAGGCAAAATCTTAAGATGGATCTCATGGATAACCAGATTTTTGTATTAAGTAAGGTGCGTCTGTTTATAGATGTCCTCTCACTAGTCACTCGATGATGTGTGATTAGAGATAATCTCATATCTTCATTCACACTCAGGTAAGTAAAGATACCCAGATTATTGAAATGGCTGGCTCTGATCCATGAACATATGGGTATCACACGATCTTAAGTATCTCGAAGTGCATAAAAGGAATAAGGGATACGAATCATTACACTAAAACCGTGACATATATCATGTCTCTATAAATAAAATCACTTTATAAAATAAGAAAATATGGAACAATATAACATGGCTGATGTCTGCACTCTTCTTGTTATGCACTCTTACAGACTAAGTTGTTTGGCTCTGACAAAATCCCAGCTTATGCTCTCTGAGGTTATAAGTTAGATATTTGTTCCTTAACACTTTTACTGATACCGGGATTGTAACTAAGCTCATGATTTAATCCATAGAATGAAATCATGGAGTAATATGTGAAGACCTCCATAAGTATTGCTGGTTACAATCATGGGGGCATAGAGGACATAAAGCAGAACAATATCATGAAGAAGAAAACCAACTCAATCTAAAAAATAGTGATTTGCAGAGCCAAATCATGTTGCATAATGTCAAACTTTCAATCTTAGACAAAGTAGGGGACCATACCTTTGCTAAACCATGTAATAAGTTATTATTGGCGTCCATGTAATAAAAACTGGTTGCTACTCTGTTGTGTTTGTGCATATGCCACATGTCGTTCTTCCTGTAGTTGTGTAGTGATTTATAGATCTTTGCTGAATGATAACATAGAACTCTTTCATACAAGATGGAAGATCATTGTTAAGAGTCCCACATTATTTTAAATTATATTCGATGTCTGACACATATTTGTCATTATTTACAAATGCCCAATAGGTTTAGTGACATGTTTTAATTAGGACTATATTTTGTTGATGATACACTGTAAATGAAGGTGTAAGTGCATATGCGAGTAAGTAACCAATTTTTTGAATACCCATCTTTTTATATTGTTGAGTTCAATTCCTTTAATCCATTAACATTTTGTAAGTCTAATAAGAGTAGAGTTACAAATTTTTTTTCTTACGAAGTTATTGGAAATTACTAATTCTAGTCATATTGGTAATAGCAATTCTAGATGGTTGGCCTCTATGATTTGATGTGAGTGAGATTGATAGACATGAGAGTTGAGAATAAGTCTCTTTTCTTATACTTATTCACCAATATAGTGGACTGTGGTTTGAGTATGCGATTTTCCACATAATCGTTGTGTTCTTACTTCTCTTTTGTGTGTGATTTATAGCGTGTGTTATCTTGTTGGAATGATCCTAACAAGCGGTATCAGAGTGGGGTAAAAAGATGAGACCATCGTCGCACAAGAAAGCTTTTGAGAAGTAAATTGTTGAAAAGTTATGCAAAAAATCAGAACTGCACAGTCGAGATCAACTGGGCGATAGGAGGCTCAAATGTGATCCAATTAAGATAATTTTCTATTAATAGGCTGATAACACCCTAATCTTGAATATGAACGGCGGAGATCGGATTCAAAGTTCTTAATGTTTGGTTCTAGAGGAAAAAAACAAGTTGTTAATTCTTATAACTCATAAGGTTACATTGCTGATGCACAATCTTTGAAAATTGATGTTCCAAAGTATGATGGGAAGACAGATTTCATGATGCGGTAACTGACCGTGCAAAATTTACTAATACAACTGAAGCCTTGGAGAAGAAGAAGCTAGAGGGGATGAGTGATGTTGCTTGAAATTCTATTCAAAAGAAAGTTGCGCGTACAATTAGGTTAGCACTTGCTCCGGATGTGAGGTACATGTGATGAAAGAGACAATATCTAAAAAAAATTGGGATAAATTGACAAGCATCTATGCATCGAAGTCTTTGGCTAATCAGTTAAATTTGAGGATTGAGTTATATTCTTTGAAGATGGAAGATGGAGATAACCTTCATAATCATATAAGCTCTTTCAATCAACGAGTATGTCATATATCCAATGTTGATGATCTAGTTAAAGATGAAAATCAAGCAGCTATTTTGTTATCATTTTTGCCAAGTTCGTAGAGGTAGTTTAAGCAGGCGTTGATAGATGGGAGGACGTCTCTCACACTTAAATAAGTATTGAAAACTCTACGTGAGAATGACATATGGAAAGAGATGATGGATCATAAATCATAAATCATTAATTGTGCACCTGTTGTTGAAAGTTCTGAAAGAAGGAGAAATAAGGCTGCTGAGCGGGGTGACACATGAGGAAGGTCAAAATCTCAATTGAGGTATCGAGATATGAGCAATGTAGAGTGCTACCATTTCGGCAATAAAAGTCAGTTCAAAGCATATGTCTTAGTTTCAAAGAAGATTTGAAGAGCTTAAAACAATAAAAGGAAAAGAATACGACAAATGATGAAGCTCAAGTTTTGTGGGTGATAAAGATTGTTTGATGGGTATATTAGTGAAACCGTTTCTAATTCAGTAAAGAATAAATCATAGTGGATGATGGATTCTGCTGCTTTGATGAACATATGCAAAGACAAATCATTATATGATACTTTACAAACTGATGGAGAATTTAACTATATCATTGCAGGGAAACGAAGACAAAGTGAAAGTTCAGGGAGTTGAAACTATTCATTTAAAGCTCCATAGTGGTGTAGTCAAGAAGGCTCTTAATGTGGGATATGTATCAGATGCCTCAAGAAGTGTGCTTTCTTTGAGTGTGATGACATCACAAGGGTACACATTCATTGGAAAAAAAAAAAGAAAACTTGCATAGTGACCAAAGGAAAAAAGAACGATTTTATTTTTCAAATGATAAAGAACAAAAACAATTTAGATTGAGAAGCAACACTGAATAAGAAACATGATATGATGAAGAATACCGAGAAGCGGGTCTCATTCTCTAATGTTAGTGAAGGGGTCAGAGATTTGGATCGAAGGAGGATTTGTCAGATTAAACGCCCTAATCCATTTAGGTTTTAGAAGTCTAATAAGAGTATAACTAGTATTTAGAAAATAAATAAAGTTACAAATTTGTTTCTTATTAAATTGTTGGAAACTACTAATTCTTATGATATTATGAATAATTCTAAATGATTTAAGATTAGTGTTATTATTATTAAAGGGTTCGTCTACAGAGTTTGGTGTGTGTGAATTTTAATAGACACAAGAATTGAGAAGAGGTTTTTTTTTTCTTTTGCTCATTCATCAAGTGTGATTTTTGAGGCTGGCTTTTCCACATAAATCGTTGTATTCTTACTTCTCTTTTGTATATGCGATTTATAGCGCATGTTATCTTATTGGAATAATACTAACATATATCATGCCCACCAAAATAGGTGGATAGGGATATATCCATTTGATATAAATCCGAAGAATAATCAGGTTATGATCAATTGCAATGGCAATCGAGAGTTCAAGTGTGCAAGATTGACATTGCTTCCAAATCAATGACTATTCCACTGCTGCCAACAGATAACAGTGTGCACAACATTTGTAATCTTAAGTATGAACTATACACTATTTTCCAGCTTTTGGCGTCATAATTTATATTTTACAAGAAATATGTACTAATTTCAGTGTCTTCATGGAAAGCTTCCTCTACTTCTATTGCTTGTATCAGATTCATCAGGAACAAAAATTTCCGTGAATGATCAGTCTAGTTTGATGAAATTTTGAGGCTTACTGCTAGCAAATGCCAACCATACAACTGTGCCAGTCAAGTAGAAGAAGATGGATGGTGCAAATAGAGATATCTAGAGATTTAAAAAAAAAAAAAGAAAGAAAGTGAGTACATCATCAATGAACTGAGAGCATTAGACTGAAAATACAGTAAGCTATGAAACTTACACTCCATGAATGTGTTGAATCAAGAAGAAAACCTGTGAGAGCAACACCTACAATTCCAGGTACTGCTCCAACAGTATTGGTGATACCCTGGGCAGTTAAGTTCCACAACAAATTAAATCAACAACTTAAAAATACAAAAAAGAAAACAAAAAATGTTTGATAGCAATCTAAAACAAAGAGGGTATGCAGAAAATATGCCAAGGCATATAAGTCGTTTGATAAGCAAGGGCGCAAAACAAAATCATAACAGTAGAAACTTAATTGTTTTAAAACAGAACCTGCCTTAGAGGTTACAACCTTTGACAATTCACATGAGAACACTGTACAATACATTTCACTTACACAAAAATTTGGAAGATAAAATATTATTGGGATTACGGGATATCAATCTGCTATGGGAAAAACTTACCAAGAGTATGCTGGCATATTCAGTTGAAATATCCTGATGGGTACAGTATAGTCCTGCAAGGAAAAAAGTAAAGTAAAAATGATGATTGAGAGATGAAGAAAGTTGAACGTAAATTGATAGCATCACATTTCACAGATAAAAGTTCCACAAAATTTGAAGTACTTAAGGGCGCGCTTGTTTTAGGGAAAATAGGAAGTAAAGGAAAATGTATGGGAAAATGAGAGGAAATCCATGTATGGTTTATAGGAAAATGTGGAGGGAAAATTATATGACAAAATAGAAGGAAAGTTTGATCCAACTATAGAGTGTTCCGATAATTTCCTTAAAACTTTTTACACCAAACCAAACCAAAAAAAAAAAAATGGAAATGGCGGAATAAATTTTCCGACACGATTCCTTTTCTTGCCACTTTCCCTAAACAAAATAGTGCCTAACGGTTACCTGACAAAGCAAAACTGGAGAGTGCTATCCCACTAGTCAGAATGCCAACAACTTCCCACGGTGGCAATCCTAGATCCAATGAGGAGAGAGTCATGCATATAGCAGGGGATATGAAGGCAATCGACTGGCAAATCTTGCGAACCTACATAAAATAAAATGCAATTGTACAGTCACTAAACTGAAAGAATATATTGAAGTTATTGAATTAGTGGCAATGATGGCCATAGAAAATTCCCTTCACTAGCTGTGGAGAGAAAGGGTCTAATGAAATTTTAGCAGCTACAAATATTAGTGGCATGTCTGAAAGATTAACCTCACCCGAACAAATCATACATGGTATTTTAAGGTACATGCAAACCAACGATCCCCCACCACAGCAAAATAGAGTATAGTATCTATAATGGGTAAGAGTTTGGGTATGATAACTCAAATTGTAATCCAAAAAACTCACATTGTATGGATGTGGAATACTCATATACTACAAAGATATTAAATGGGGATGGGTTTCTTAAATGAATAGATGTTTCTATATACTCAAAATAAGAGTATGACTTAGGTGGATAGTTTACCCACGCAATGTCAAACCAATCAGAAATATCCACAAGGAAGAGAGATGAAAGTAAAAGTAATCAATTTGATCAGCCTAATTTTATTAAATGTTAAAAGATAAACCATTTGTGTTATCATTTTTCATTGAAGTAATTTACACCCTCATAAAAAGTTAAGTATAATCACTAGTTGCCAAAAATACTATCTGGATAAATAATAAATTTCTATGATAATTACTAAAAAGGTTTTGATGAAATTCAGTAGCTAAAAAAAATATAACAGTATGATACTGAGTAATTAATTTTATTTGGAGAAAACATTATATCAACATAACTATTAAATGTTAAGAAGAATGAAAAAGTGTACTATGCTTATGGATACAAAGTATATTTTAAAAAAAAGCTGATTTGCAAGGGTCTGATAATTCAAATTATATCCACCATTTTGAAAGCTAGGTATGATTTTGGAGATAAATACTCAGACTTAAACCCATAACATTGGCTAGGGCTGTTAGAAGGATTGGATCAGATCGTGTTCATGCAAAACTCATACAGTCAAATTCTCTCAATCCTAACCCAACTCATTTATTAAACGTGTCAGATATTATAGACCTAAACCTAACTGCTACTTACGGATAACCTACTTTCAACCCTTCTAACCCATTATATTCATAAGTTGAAACACAATTTATGTAGCCCGGACAGTGCTAACATACATATAAGACATCACAATTGCTTCCTTATAAAAAACTTTATCCATTTATTTTTATATTTAGTTGGTGGTAGTATATACGTAATAATGCAAAAAAATATTTGGCATAAAGAGCTAACCAAAATGATTAAGTTGAATGATTATTTGCTACAGAGCTACCAAGGAATTAAAGACATCCTGGTTTTAATAACAAAACAATAATGCAATTTAACTATTTAAACTGCTTTCATAGATATAGCTTCAATATTTTCATTTAAAAAATAACTTATTTATTTGATTAATTATTTAAATAAACAGTTTGTCACGTCGAGTTAGTGTTTTAACATTTAAATCCTGACCATAACTCATTTAATTACGTGCGTAACTCATGTTGACTCATTTCGTTGCACATGTTGAATATCTCAATCCTTACCAGATAACATCAATATTGTGTTTGAGTCGTGTCCTCGGATCGGGTCTCATTTTGACAGCCCTACTCACAACATCTACAATGGGGTATGAGAACTCAAACTCAGAAAACTCATACTGTATGAATGTGAGATGAGAATAAGTTACTGTTTAGAATCGACACATGTTTACTAATACCCATAACATGGGTATAAGTCATAGATAACAAGACCCACATACTTTCTAACCATATAAAATCAAACACATTCAACAGAGAAGTGATGCCCGGTATTAATTTTTGAGATTTTCATTTGTTAAGTATAAATTAATGTGTATTATCTTAAAAATAAAACATTTCCTAAAATCTAATTTCAGTGTCATTATGTTATTATTTTATTTTAGATATCAATTTTATATTTTAATGATTTAAATAGATAATTGATTTTAAGTTTTATTGCCACTTATATAATAAACATCAATTACAAAATTAATTAATGTACTATTATTAAATAAAATTCAATAGTTAATTATACATGAGAAGAAATGAAATTTACCTACCAATTTTTACTAACAATTTTTTAAAAATTATTAACAGAAATATTCAATTAAATATTAACATTTGAGAGTGAATTCTTTTACTATGGTTGTCAACAAAACTACGTTTTGAGTTTAGGTATAAACTGGAGAGAGAAAATCTGATGTAAGGGTATGGGAACTCAGTCAGGCCCACCAATATGGTAGTTCTCATAGTACATGGAAGTGAGAAGATAAGTTTAGGGATGGGATTGAGATATTTGAATGGGTATGAGTTTGATGGGGAGTGGATTCATTTAGTATTAAGCCACTAATCTGTACTTAAAGTTGAGAGATAAAAGTAGAAATAATCTTCAAGGTTTACCTTCAATTACATGTATAAAGCTTAGTCAATAAAATTATCACTTTTCATTTTTTAATGATCAGTTAAGCAATCAAAATATGTTAACTAACTAAAATATTATTTAAATTAATATTTTAAAGGTTCTGGTGAAACTTCAGAATTACAGAATTCATGATAAAATGTATGACTGTATTTCATTAGGTAAAATTAATTTGAGTTAACAATTAATAATAGAGAGAATGAGAACTTATAGCATGGTTGAGGATAAAGTTTTGAGTTTGAGTGTGATTATGAGAGAAAAGATGATGTAGCAGGCAATGAGAAATCAAACTCATACCCACCAATCCACCATTATGCATGCGAAAGGTATGAGTATGAATTACCATAACCGTCGCATAATTTTTCTCTTTTATACTTATATTCACACTCAAATTCATATTTAAGTTCTCAATCATGATATGAGAACACACACCGTTTTTTATGTTAAACTGACTATTCAAAATTTTTTTTCTCTTATTTATAACGAAACTCAAACAATTCATAATTTTACTACTTATCTCTTCCACATGGATATTTTAAATGAGTTAGAAAGTAGGTGGATCCCATTTCAACCCAACTCATTCTCATGTTTTGGCCTTTTGGGTATATGTAAATATATATCATTTCATAAACTCAAACTCATTCCCAGCCCACGTCCATATAGTATGAGTTTTTTGGGTGACTTTGAGTGGTGGCCGAATGGCAAGGAGGCAGTATGTCATCCTTTTGTCTCCGGTTCAAATATCATTGGTGGTTGGGTGCGTGAGTTTTTATTTTAGGAAAAAAAAAAGACTTTCATACCCAAACCAATACCCCACCCCATGGTGCATGCTCAAAGTAGTTCAGCTCAAAAATATCCTAAAGGCATCAACTTCAGTCAGGAAACTTGTCCAGGGATAATAAAAGGAAACATAAACTTTGCACTTTTACCCTCGTGGTATCAACTCCACTGCCAATTAAGTAATCAGCAAACTGAGCTGCAATGCCGGTTACAACAAGTGAAGCTAGTGGCGGAAGAACAGATACCTGAAATGTAAATGGTCAATCTGACATTATTTTTCCAAATACCAGCTTCCAGTTTCTAGATCTAGTGTGCTCTCTTTTATTATTTTGGATATACTATGTCACTTGTGAAAATCAAAAGGTAAAAGAAAAGGATTATCAATTTAGATATATAATCTAATTAGGGCGTTTAAGAAATTCGTCTCAAGTAAGATGGATTCTTATATGATTCACATACCCAAGCAGCTTCTGTCAAATTTAAATCCAGTTCTTCGCTGCAGCATTTTGTGGAGAAATATGTATTAGATGTCGAGATGTCTAAGCAGTCCGGTTTATGTCACCAAATGAAAAGTGAGGAAATCTAATATATTTCAATTTATCAGAAAAACTTTTAAACACCGTACCTAAAATAGGTAGGCAGCCAAGACAGACAAGTGTAGTGACCCCAACTTCCACAAAAATGGGCATAAATCATTGCCCATACAGCTGAAGAGCTAAAAAAAGACTTCCAGGGTACATCCTGCAGTACAAAACAGTTTGAAAGCAGCCGACTTCAGGTCTCGGGGTGTTTGCAAAATAGTTCGAGATGCAAGCATGTCGGAAATAGGTAAGTAAATTAACACAAACTTTTTGTAAACAAGTTTTATCATATTTTGTAAAGGTGAAATGCAATATTTTTTTCATGAATTTAAAAGCTAGTCATACTTTCGCCTCTATGGTTCCCTCTTTTGCAGACAACACAACATAGAATATAAAAAAAATCAATTCAAATACAGTATGCCATTTTAATTTATATGATAAATGAATACTTTTGTAGATAGTTTACTCTATGACAGTTATTGTTAATGAAAGGAAGGCCACTTTCCTCAGAGACGTATGTCAACCTTGAATGCAAGGAAATTTACACTTGAATGTCAGTGGGGCTGTTTACAAAATGTTATCTCAAGGACCGGAAGCTTCTCAAATTTATTCCATTTTCCAAGCTCTATTGTTTACATTTATAAGTGTCGATTGAAGGCATTCCTGTCTTGCAATTGTGCAAGTCTGAGTCTGGTTGGGTTCACTGAGTTGAAGACGAGTCTTACTAAGTGAAAACTATTATGTAATCTGCCTCCTTTGACTTTAGAAGTATATATACAAAATCATCTGCTCAACATTAACTTATTCCTGATTCATAGTTATGTAATAAATACATGAATAGATCTGGCACGAACTAATTTTTGTTACGATTATGTCTTATCCATAATTATGTCATATAAAAATACATATACAACATTATGTCAGTAGAAATCTTGTTGTGGCAATTCAAGCAGCCAGTCAAAATTTTTGTGCAAGAATAACAAAGTGAAAACCATGCATAGCTATAAGTGGAACATATTGTCACGTGATGAGTGATTATGTATCAACAGTTATGACCTTCAAACGACAATGTAAGGTCAAAAAATCAATGTCATACCTTAAGTGATGCTGCCAACTCTGACAATGAAGGGTTTTGTGATTTGCTAGTAACTGCGGGCTGCAACCCTGAGCCAAATAGAGCAGAATGCATTAAGGTTATACAAAACCTAGTAGCAGTGCATTGAAAATCTAGCAGAGAATCAGAAATTAAAAATTTTGATTGTGCATACTTAAATTAACAGTTACAAAACCATTCATTTACTTGTTTTATCTTCATCAGAAAATGTAGGCTCCACGTCTGTAACAAATGAAAACCCGAAGTACCTGTGTATAATTGTGCAAATATGAGATATATTCTGCAGTTCACAAACAGTCTCATAAAGATATGATAATCCATGCACTTCACTAATGTCTTACAAAAAAAAATATTATGTGCTGTCAAAATCTTCCAATATACCTCCCCAGTTTATCAGAGAAATATACAAAGTAGGATGTGATCACGAGAATCTTTCCAAGAACCTTCAAACACTAAGAAGCTAGGTTTTTTGGTTACTGGGGGCAAGAATCTCACTCACCAAACAATTCCTATAAAGCCAAATATGTAAAACACAGATGTCCAACCTAAACTCTGAATCAATGAAGGAGCCAAAAGAAACCTGTAAAAAATAATTACAGGGATCAGCAGCAATAAAAAATGTAGAGGTTTTAAAACTATAGTTAGTGACATAACATTTCATCAAGAAACTCCGCCGGAGAAGTCATATCTAGTCTAATAAAAGACTGGCATTCTCAGAAAGCATACCCTGCAACGCTTCCTACACTAAGACCCCCAAAAACAAACGATACAGCTCTTGAACGTTCTTCAATTGGAATAGTCCTGTGGATACGAGTCCAAATTTATGAATAATCAGACAAGTTAATGGAACACAATGAAGGATTGTATACTTTAATCTAATATCTATGTCGCACTAAACAAGTTGTCATCTGCATATTGGAAAAAAAAAAATCGAAAGCACAATGGATATCATACATGCCTGGCAATAAGGTCAGTGGCAGCTGATGGGGAGACACCCTCTCCTATTCCAACCTAAAATTTATAGGAGGAAAGGGAACTTAATATCATGTCAAAAGAAGGAAGAAAACTGCAACTTTACATGAATGGGAAAGCAGATTGGGATGGTGATCTTAATAAAGAAAAAATATAGAAAGGGAAATAAAATAAAAGGGTGTTCATCCATAATTAATTACCAAGATTCTAGAAAGCACGAGTCCAGGCATGTATCCAGCAAGAAATGGAACACATGCTGTAGCCAATGACCAAACTAGAACTCCGATCTCAAGAACTTTTCTGCATTATCATGAAATAATAAATTAGTAAGAGAATGCATGGGCAATCTCCAAATGCGAAAGAATAAGGCATTTCGCTTTGCTAAAGAACGTTCTATAAGAGATAACAAATACTCAAGTTGCCAGACTTGTACAACAAAATGAAAAGGGTGTATAATTATGTACAGTCGTTCTCAGTCTCCAATTTATTTAACAAGAAAAATCTAAGTGGAAAAAGAAAGACGGACCTTCCACCAAAAGATTTTGCCAGCCAGCCCCCTGGCAGTTGACTCAATGCGTAACCCCAGAAAAAAGACGACTGAACTAATCCAGCAGTTGACGAATTCCAACCGAACTGGTGTGACATTGGTATGATGGCTATACTCAGATTTACCTAGTTAATTCAAGCAAGTAAATTAGCTGGAAACAGTATGATTCCACAAAACCTCATCCAGTGCAACTTGATCACCATGCTCTGCCAAAATTACAAGGTCGGCCAGCAACCTTATGAAAATCGGATACGAAACAAGAATAACAATAAGTCAACCACCTTATCCATGTTGCAGACAACAAATGCTAGTGCAGTGGCGCCGATGAGTCTATAACGGTGGGGAACATCCTTCCACGGAGGAAAATCCAAATCAAGGCCACCTTCCTTGCCAGAAGCAGACACAGTCTCATCCACTCTATCATCTGCGCGAAACCGTGAGGCCAGTCCAACAGGCTCTTCGTTGCCCCTCTCGGCAACGCTTCTTATTTCCTTAATACCTGCAGAAACCCTAAACCTGAAGCGACTACGTCCGGCGTAAAAAAAGCGTGACTGGGGACGGGTGTCCGGCAGCTGCAGATGCTGCGAAATCGCAGCCGTGCGCCGAGGAATGCAACAGTGTGAAAGTGCTTCTGTGGTCAAGTGAGTCTTCGCCATTGTTGAGGCGGAATGGGAGCTTCAGTTGAGTGGCCTGAAGCTGTCCTCACTGTTTGGAGACGATTAGAAAAAAAGAAAGAAAAACGAACAGAAAAGCCACGTGTCAACTTGTTAGAGAATGGTGGGGAGGACACGGAAGTAGACGATTTGTGGCTAGAAAAGAAACATGGAAAGTTTTTTGCAGTCATGTAGTATTCGCGCTCTTAGTTCAACCCAAACTTAAAAGGCACCATATTCGACCAAGTATTGAGAAACTACATATTGTTTAAAGCTGATTTCTTTTTCCTTCTTCAACCCAACTTCATATATCCTATTAGAAAGGCATGAAATTCTTATAACTCAAACCACCTCTCCACCCCTCAGCCATTTTAGAAACAAAATAGATATTTAACATCCTCATCACTCGATCTACCGGTCTGTACAAAGAGTATAACCTACATCCTCTAATGAATTTCAATACACTGAAACATGTTGCACCCCAAAAAAAGGAGAAAGCACTTCAAGATTGATAGAGAAGTGTTGCAATTTCAGAGAGACGATCGAGGTAAATAATCTCCTTCCATTTCATTCACAAAGCAAGTACAGAGAAGTTTTTGATTCAATGTTACAAGCGCAAATGAACAGAGAGGACCAGAATAAATAGATGAAGGAGACGTTTAAGTCTTCAAAGTTGCAGCTCCCACACTAGCTCAAAACACAGCTTTTCACATAAACTACACTTAAGCCAAAACACAACATTCTATCGGGAGAAGACTCAGCCACACCAAGTAAGCTGTAATTAACCAGAAGGAACAAAAGAGGACGATGTCTCCGGTGTCACCGAAGATGCTGGACAACACCCTTGCAAATTTATTCTGGAAGAGATTGAATAGGTTAAACTTGGAAAGAAGCTTCTGGAGAAGGCCTGGAGCAACCAATTTGGTGAGAATATCCGTAAATTGATTTTCGGATCTGACATGAAAGAGAGAGACAATCTGAGCTTCAATCTGATCATGAACCAGGTGACAATCGATGTCAATGTGTTTGGTGTGTTTGTGATAGACAGGATTATGGGCAATTGCAATAGCAGATTCACTATCACATCTAATGGGAACCGGTTGGGCATGAGAGACACTTAGTCATTGAAGCACAGTAAGAATTCACAGGAGCTCACAGGTGGTGTTTGCCAGAGCAAGATACTCCGTTTCAGCAGATGATCGAGACACAACTTTTATTTTTTACATGCCCCCAAATTAGCATCACAGTATGCAGTGAGTTGAAGAGCTGAACCAACTGAGTAGAGTAATCCATATCCAGGATCCTTCTTAAGATAACGCACAACCCGTAAGGAAGCCTGAAGGTGTAGAGGACAGGGGTTGGCCAAAATTTGGCTAAGAGCGCGAACAACAAATGATATATGTGGATGAGTAATGGTAAGATAGACAAGGTGACCAACCAAGCATCGATACTCCTCTAAATTTGGCAAAGATGGACTCTCAACAGAGGCCAAAGTTATAGGGAAACTTGAAGACCCAATTGTTGAGTCGCCAAGCTAAACCTGATTTTTGTAACTTTGAGCGATCTACTTATTGTCTGACCAAAATCATAAATTTTTATTTTTGAAATTTTTTTATTATATTTCTTCAAATTCATTATCTCGAGATTATCGTTGCATCTACACCGACTTCTGTATTGCTCACTCTTCCATATTAATGAAATTTTTTTGGGCAACCACTAGATGAATGATTAAGTATACAAGATCTGCTGGATGGTTCTCTAGTTCTTTGCGCATATGCATTTTAATGGTAGAGTTTGATAGGTGCTCGAAATTTGTGAACCCTCCTTGTAATCCAATATTGAAAAAATTGAAAACAGTTTTGATAATTCAGAAGAACATAAAAAAACAAGCAGAACTAACTAAAATACACACAAAAAAACACAAACCAAAAACAAATATCATGACTCTAGCTAATTACATTTTCATAAGTAGAGATTCTTCTATTAGAAAAATTACAAAAATAGCGCATGTACTATCACCTCTTCTAAGATAAATGTTGCCTGGACAAGAAATATTGGTTTAGATCATTTACTCACTCAGCCATAGTAATCGTTTTTTTATATTCATTTTGTTTGATCCTTTTAAGTTCTTTGTACATTCTTTCTCCTTAATTTAAATCACCTTCTTCAAAAAATATATATTTAAATTGACAAATAAAAGAAATGACTAGATTTATTAATTAGACTAGTCCTTTTTTAAAACTAGTCACTTTTAAATATTCTATTCTTTATTTTTTGTTAATTAAAAAAATAAATTAGGATTTAAAAATGAATAAAGACTCCAGAATAATAAAAATTATCATAGTAATTAGTAATTATTTTACCCTAAAAAGGATAAGCCTACGAAGTTTATTTTTTTTCTGGGTATTTCGGAGGTGGTTTCTCTAATGTGTTGATGGCAGTGATTGTAGATTGCTATTTCTATCTCCATGCAGCATTATATTTTTTACTATCATACTAGCGAGGCAGAAAGTGCGACCATTATTATGACAATGATCAAGCTTAAATACAGTTGTCCACTATACACATCTTTTTTCCGGTCAAAGATTTGGTCGGAAGAATGAATTCCGGTATTTCGAAAACATTTCTATCAAATTAAGATGACCGGAACAAGTCCTCAAAGATATTTTCAGCTACTTTATGACCATTTTTTTGTGACTTTTTTTCGGCCAATATCCGATAAAATTACATCCTATAAGTTTTTTCAGTCATTTGCGAACACTTTCTAGCTAACTTTTTTTATTTATATTTTAGTTAATTTTTGACCACTTTTCGGCCAAATTAATCTTTCGACCATTTTCAGTCACTTTCTAACCAAAATTTAAAAAATATTTTTTTATCAAAAATCAAATTTTGAATTCAAATATTAAAATTTAAAATTTATTATTCAATAATAAAATTTTAAATTGATAATATAATATTGTTTAAATTTAATTATGTTTTGAATATAATTTTAATTATATAATTACTATTATAAAGAAAATTGCTTATTATTTTTAAAATTTTGACACATGGGAGGTTTATGGCGTAGTGGATTGTATTTTTTAAATTATTTTAATGGTAAATAGATTAGCTTCAATTAAGAAAAATTGTTTGAAGATAAATGGGGGTTTTATTTATGTAAGAAGAAAATAAAAGAATAAAAGTAATGAGGTTATGTTTTTGTAAGAAGTTGAAAAAAAGTAAGAGATAAATAAAACAGTAGTAGAGAATGAAAATCAGGTTGTATTTATAGAGAGGTTGAGAAGGAGATGTGTTGTTGGTTGTATCTGTGGAGATTAGTGACCATTTGATTTAGTTGATCAGCGGTGGATAAAATGATATTTGATAAATACATGTGAAGTCTGATATGCCAATCGGATGAAGCATTTATCTAGCCATTTTTCAGTTATTTTTCAGCCACATGTGTTTGTTGATGGAGAATGTAGACCGTTAGATGAAGTTAATCGATAATCATGTATAATCCGATTAGCCAATAAGAAACAGACATTTTTTGAGCACTTTCTAGCCACATGTATTTGTTGAGGGAGAATGCGGACCGTTAGAGGAAGTTGATCGATAATTCATGTGAAATGCAATTAGCCAATAGGAAAAGAGCATTTTTTTCGATCATTTTCACCCATTTTCCGATCAACTTTTTTATTTACTTTTGAATGATGTTTTTCAGCCATTTTTTTTACTTATTTTTTTAATCTCATTTTGCGGTCACTTTTCTAACCACTTTCCAGCCAACTTCTTTTACTTTTTTTTTAATTCCATTTTCCGATCACTTTTCATCTAATTTTTGATCAGCCTTTAATTACATATAATTTTTGTTAGAAAATATGAATTCTGATCAAACATTGGCCGGAAAATATGTCATAAAATTTTGCTAGTTTTCGACCAGCTTGTTTTTTTTTACCGAAAAACTTATAGTTTTTTCATAGTGACCCTTTTTTAACTTAATAAGTTAATCGCATGTATATCACTATAATGCAAAGGTTAGATACAGGCGTGCGCCGCCAATCGATCCAGACTAGATGATAGTTCAGATCGAGTCATGGGCGGATCTTGGAATATTTAATTAGTCAACAAGTGAGGGAGGAGGAAAAGAAAAAAAATGAAGAAGGAATAAGAAGCGAGTTGTATTTTGATAGGTTCTTAATTGACTGGCTCAATCAATCATCTTTCATCTAAACAAAATGTGGATTGAATACATTAAATATTAAAATTAAAATGTATTTAAAAATAAATAAACAAGAAAAGAAGAGAGTAAAATGACATGGTTTTGTTTAAGGGTCTTTCTTGAATTTGAAAAATTAATTATACAGTTTAATCATAAACTTCATTATTAGAATTTGGTTTCTAGAAACTAAGGTGTCGTTCTGTAAAATTAATAGCTGAATTTTGTATGAGAATCTGAATGGTCAAACCACTGGTCAAGCCACATCTGATTGCTGAATGATTTATTTTCATTTTATAATTTATTTTTAAGTATCTTAATATATAATAATTTATTAATATAAAATTAAATTATAATTACAATTCTATAAAATAAAAATTAAATTAAATTTTATAATCATGTTATAAAAATATTATTTATTGATGAAGTATGTGATATTCTGATTAAAGAAATTAACTGCGGTCAGCATTGATGTGATTATAATTGAATTACAATCTGGACTGAGTTGATTCCAGAACGATATGAAAAAATAAAGAGATAGTTATAATAATGGCATAAATATCACCTCTGAATGATTCAGCTATAAAATTGGTAACAAATCATTTAAACTTTATAAACATTAATTAAGAGAAAAAGAACGAGTACTCGATTTACTAAATGTTTAAGATAATAAGAGACCACCTCTTAATAGATCCGAATAAGTACAACAAAATTGTCATGATAAATGCCCATAAAATTAAAATAGTAGTAGGTACATTATACATATATTCTTACTTTTCTCTTTTTATTTTTTTCCCTTCCAAAAGTGTCCTACATGATTACGCTATATGAACAGAGCAACTGCGGCGCTGTGATGATTAACAACTTGAGTAGTAGTTGAGAATAAAGTAAAATGGAACAATGAAGCGTGGCTAGCGATCCAAGTAGCAAAATCTAGTGTGATCCACTTTGAGCTGGTGAGCACGATTCAAATCAAACTCGAGAATGAAGAAGTTAACTCATAAGGAATATCAGCTAGAGGCCCTCGCTGGCGTGCAAGTTCATGAATATCCTTGGCTATGTCAAAAACAGCTTCTGGCTGGGCTAGCTTACGTGCGTTTTCTGACATCCTCCTTAGCTCGTCTGTTCTGGTACTGAACCATTCAGCTACAATCCTTGCAGTTTCTTTATGATCTCTGGTGAAGATTCCAGCTCCATTGTTCACAACGTAAGGCACGTTACCTTTCTCCTGTTAGTAACTCCCTAATTCAGAATATATAATCACTCAACATTCAAGATGGTTTGTTTACGCAGTATGTATAGGAAACCTGTCCAGGAATGTAGTCATTTAGTATAATGGGAAGTCCTCTAATCAATGCTTCTGCGATTGTGCCGGGCCCTGCCTGCAATGGCCGAAATGAGGTAGAAAAAGTTGATACAGACACTCCACAGATTACAATCGTATTGCATAAAATTTTGGGGAAAAACCCAAAAGAGGCCCTGAACTATCACTGCTTACCCAATTGCGGTCAGAACTACCATGATTTTCAAAAAGGGTGCAATGAAAAAAAAATTATATTGATTTTCTAAAATAAAATTTGTCATTACATTCTAAACCTAATATTATTATAAGACTTATATTTGTGTGCGAAAATTACATCGTTTGGTTATCCAAAGACTTCGTTTTCTTTAAGTGCGCAAAACAATATAATTTATTTTGATAACCAAACGATGTAATTCTCGCACACAAATTTAAGTCTAATAGTAATATTAGGTTAGGAATGTAATGATAAATTTTATTTTAGAAAATCAATCCAATTTTTTTTTCATCGCACCCTTTTTGGAAATCATGGTAGTTCTGACCGCAAATGAGTAATCGATGGTTGTTCAGGGCCCCTTTTGGGTTTTATCCCTATAATTTTATAAAAGGCCATTGCGCGCTTACTTTGGTGATTATGCAATCACAGGCTCCCATCCATTTCTGCATCTGGGTCTCGAATCCTCTCACCTGCGATACAACATGCGGTCCAAATGAAGTAAAATCGATCAGAGGAGTGAATGAAACTTGGTAGAAGATTGATACCTTCACTGGGATTTTCCACTCCAAGGCTTCTAGAGACTCTGCTAGGCTTTTATTACGTCCACAGATAATGACTAGCTGTCCGATGGGTCTTTCAACATCTTTGTCAAAAAGAGTGTCGCCGAGAGCTTTGGCAGTCTTCTTGACTGGCCCCATGCCCTCACCACCTCCCATCAGCAAAACGGCAGGCAATGCCGGATCCATCTCAAGCTCCGCTCGCAAATCATCCTACAAAATGTTACTTCACGGTGAGTAGTGAGCATTATGTTGCCCAGCCTTTTAAGCATTATGTTACCTTTGAGAAAACTGCACGAGCAAAAGAGGGTCGGATTGGTAAACCATATACGCGGATTTGAGACTCATTAAGTCCTTCTTCTATTGCTTTCTTGGATACCTCGTTGGAAGGGCAATAACATCTATTGACCCCAGGATGAAACCTTATAAAAAAACATGAGATTGCAGCATCATTATATATTTTGTAGAGAAAGCAAATAGAGGTTAGAATTAGTTAGAATAGATGAATAGTGAGTTAGTGTATGTAGTACCAGGTTGGATGGCAAGTACTCAAGTCGGTGATGACGGTGACGAAGATGACTTTCTTTTGAAGACCTTGCCACTTGAGCACCCATACAGGTATGTGTTGCATGAGAGGATGAACGCTGATTATGATGTCTGGTTTGTACTCCATCAGCCCGGCTTCCACTTGCCTAAAAATCAGAATATTGTAAAAGCAACGACGACCAACTTAACCCAGCAAAAAATGAACCTAGTATTGTTGTATACTTAGCGTAGAAGGCGGCAACTGCGGCCAAATATAAGGAGTGAATCCATCTGGGAGAAGTGCTGTGAAATGCAACTTTCCAAAGCTGTACGTGTTTCACCATGAACTTGTATTGGCTTTCCATGTTGTTTAAAGGCCACCCTGTGTACTCCTTCCATACATCTTTCACAATTATCTGATCCACCAAACAAAACATGCATGAGACGACTCACAATCGCAAGAGTACGTCTCAATATGCACATAATGAAGAACAAAAGAAAGAAAAAGATTACGTCGTACGTTGTACTCATCACCAAACTCAATTCTGAAAGCATCGCGAATGGCCTCGGCAGAGGCGCGGTGGCCACCACCCGTGTCGCTCATGAGAATCAATACATTCTTGGTGCGGTTAGCCCCGAGCTGGACCATCTCCATGCTGGTGCTTCCATCAACCTCATTGTCCAAGCAGTCTCCATCGCTGTCGTCGTCGAGGCTGAAACTCCTCTTCTGGATCTGATGCCCCGGCTTGTTTTCGCCGCTGCTGATGGTGTGACCTGTGTCTGCTTTCTGCGAACAGAGGACGGACATGGTGCAAGGAAGATCAGATGAAAGAAGCAGCAGGAGGGAGTGGGGGGTGAAGAACCTCCACCAGACAGAATCTGGTGGGGAAACGTACAGAAAGAAGGTGACGGCTAGAAATGAGGTGAGGATAGGCGCAGAGACAAATGCGGGCGTTTATATAGTTATGATTCTTTAAATTAAACCACCATCACATTCTCTTTCTCTTTCTGCAACTCATTTCATTCATTGGAATCTTCCTTCCACATATTCCTCTCTGCAATTTCTTTCTTTCTTTTTTTCTTTTTGCCCAACATGTCATGAATAAATACAATCGTAATTAAGCTTCATGAATATAAAATCTTGCATTTTAAAAAGCTCTTTCTCGCTCTAAGCCAAACCTCCTGAACTGCTTTCGTCGCTCCTGCTCACCAATTAGATTTAAAATTACTATCAACTCCAATCCAAAAGTTCATTTCCCAACACTATTATCTCACACACAAAAAAAGTCTAAATAATTATATTGTGATTGTATTTCATTAAAAATGGTAGAAAAGGTCCTTAAAATGGAATAAAAAAACAAAGACAGTATTGGTGTATCCTGAATGATTTGTATTTGTAACTAAGGTATTGTTCTGTAAAATTAAGAGCTAAATGATGAATGCTGTATGAGAATCTGAATGATCAGATCACCGGGTCAGACCTCTCTGATTGCTGAATAAAAAACACAAAACATATGACAACATTCTACAGATATTCATTGAGAGAAAAATCCATACGGGAATCAACTTCAGTGCTAACAAGCTCCAACCCGACATTCCTTCCAAACACGGAATAGAGCTAAATTTTGATGAACACGAAAAATAGTGATATTACTTCTTAAGGTTCCAAAGAATTCAAGGTTTAGGTTTGGATGAATCACCAGGACATGAAGATTAATGAGCTTCGACTCATCAAATGGCATCTTGGGATGCTTGGCATCTTGGTGAATTTGCATAGTTTTGACATCAGGAGCCAGTTAGGGCACTTGTACTTGGGATCGCCTCCCTTAATTTGGCCTGTCCGATCCGAAAGGCCAGCTTTACCATCGCCTGTGTTGGTCATCACGTGATTTTTGCAGCAATTTTTTTCGTCGTATTCTTCTTTAGCTTCGCCTTTCCGGTCATGGTGACGGACGAGAATCTTAGAAAGACGTTACAGATCAGAGAAAAGGGATTTTTGGGTGGAAAACCTTAATCTGATTTTGTTCTGCTCGTTAAGACCATATCAATTGGGGAACATGAGAGAGATGATTAGTTGCGGAACCATATCGTAGCTTTCCACAGCTTTCACATGCGAAACGATTACAAAAAAAAAAGATAATTATAAGAATGATATAGATATCGCCTCTGAACGATTCAGATATAAAATTGGTGGGAAACCATTCAGACTTTTTAAATATTCATTAAGATGTAAAAAATAAGTACTCGGTTCACTGGTTGCTTAATGTAATAAGAGACCAGCTCTTAATAGAGCCCAATAAGTGCAGCAAACTAAGGCCTAAATGATATTAATCATGTGTTTGGTTTAGAAAAAATATTGAGAGAGAAAATTAGAAAGAAAGTGAAATCTTCTTGGAATTCATTTAATTATTTTTTGTTTGGTATATAAGGAGTGAAAAATTTGTGGAAAAATATTAAAATATTCTTTGCTTCTATTAAATTTTCCTTCGCATTTTCATCTAATTTGTCCTCCCCTAACACTGTTAGAATGTAAAATTAGAGGATTGCTAGCTGATTATTTTCTGGTCGAAACTTCTCAGGCCATTTGTGGGGTTGTGTTGCGGTTATTTCAAACAATTTTTGGGATTACTTAGGTTTATTTTCGGGATTCTTTTTAGGATGTGATGAAGATCCAAAAAAATATTGTAGTTAAGCCGAAAATTATTGGAAAAAAAATCTGAAAAGTGATGTTGAGCCGAAAATATTTTGAAAAAAAACCAAAAAATAATGGCTCGATTCTAATTGGAAATTATTTGTCAAATATTCCGAAAAAGCCCAAAAACAATATGGAAATGATCCGAAAAAATGTACTTAATCCGAAAAAAATGTCTGAGAACCCAAAATTAAGCCCGCCGAAAAAATATTATAAACATGACCCGAAATAAGTCCTACGTTTTAGTTCAATATAATGTTTAAAACATGGCCTAAAAATCCTTCTCAAATGGCCCGAAAACTTTTTTTCCAAAGTAAATATTGAACTGATTCATACAACCCCGCTATGTAATTAATAAGTAAGAGGTCCGAAAATATTCATCTGATCTTAAGTTCACACTAACTCCACTACAACCTGAAACTATATTCCGTAAAAGGCATCAAAATGTTACGATACAGGTCTGAAAATGACCCGTCCTTTTAGGTTTAGTTTTTTTTAACCCTAACTCATTTATCTCTGATAACGCTCTACCCAAACTCTAAAATAATTCCGCAAAAAAAAATATTTGAGCCTCTTCAGGCCCGAAAATCTAACTCCGGAAAAAATTAGATTCTGGTAGTGTAATTTTCTCTAAACCAAATAAGAAATGCCTTCACATTTTTCTTTAAATTTTTACTAAACCAAATACAACCTAAATGTTTCACCAATGTAAATCTTCCAATAATGGAATACTACATCTCCACCAAACATCTATGCCACATCATGCTAAGTGATGACATTCTCCCAAGTGGCATGGCGGAAGATCACTTGAAGAAAATGAGATAGTATTTGGCGCTCAATTGGCACACCTTAGTTGGGTGGCCACACTAGCATTTTATAGCATGTTACATAATAATTGTCTTACCCGTTACTAGCTGTTACAACTATAATTATCATAGTTGTTACTAGCCATTACAAACATAATCATCCTAGCCATTACTAGCAGTTACAAATCCTATTCTTCAACAGCCTTCCTCGAGCTAAATAACTTCTTGTCATAAGATTGAGATTGTCTCTAATGAACATAAATGGTCGAACTGCTAGTGGTTTTGTGAATATGTCAGTAACTTGTTCTTGTGATGATAGATACAAACTGAATGCTGAGCATCTTCCAAGCTACCATTTCTCTTAAAAAATGAAAAGCGACCTCAATATATTATGTACGGGCGTAAAGGGCTAGATTGGCCAACAAGTAGGTAGCAGCCAAATTATTACACCAAAATTTTGGTGCATGTCCTGCAATACTTACTTCAACCACACAATTTCTGTTGTGGCATTTGCTAGTGCTTTGTACTCTGACTCTGTATTTGATCTAAAAATCGTGGCTTGTTTTCTAGAACTCCAGGATATAACATTAGTCCCAAAACAAATGGCATAGCCTTCTATATAGCGTCTGTCATCACGAGATCCAATCCAATCTGCGTTTGAAAAGGCTCCTTTGACACTTGATGTAAACTTCTGAATTTTTGAGCTAATTGCAAGTGTAGCTTTGAGATACCTCCAACAATACTCCTATATCTTGTTGCTTCTTCATATTTAAGACTTTCACCCTCTTTTGGGGACAAGTACTCTGTAGTTATCATAGAAGTACTAGCAGATTTATAGATTTTCATATTGGCTTTCATTAGCAATTTAGAAAAGTATTTCTGCTGAGTCAGAACTAGTATCTCTTCCCTTTGATCTACTTCTATTCCAAGAAAGTAATTCATATTGCCAAGATCCTTCACTGCAAACTCTTCTCTTAACTTATCAATAAGTATAGCAGTTGCTTGTGGTGATGAGCTTGCCACAATTATATCATCAATATAAACAAGAATATAAAGTGTGACATTCTTTGTTTTGTAAATAAAAAGTGAATTGTCTGTCTTAGATGCTTTAAAACCAAGCCTTTGAAGTTTGGTGCTCAATGAGGTGCTTGTTTTAGGTCATAAATAGCCTTCTTAAGCTTGCACAAGTGCCTTTGTTTATGTGGATCTTCATATCCTGGAGGTTGCTGCATAAATACAGTTTCCTCTAAATAACCAGAAATGCATTCCGAATATCAAGATGTCTAAACTACCAATCATATGTCATTACCAATGAGAGAATTAATCTGATAGTGGTAGGTTTGATAACTGGACTAAAGTATTCACATAATCATACCTTTTCTTAAATCCCTTGGCTATTAATCTTGCTTTATATCTTTCTAATGTTCCATTTGCATTTTTATCTTGAAAATCTGCTTACAATCAGTTATATTCACTTTTTATGAAGGAGAGACTAACTCCCAAGTACTATTTCTGATAAGAGCATCATACTCCTTATCCATGGCCTTCCTCCACTTAGGATGACAAAGTGCTTCTGAATAATGTTTTGGTTCAGCGGCTTCAATTCTAGTTTCAGCCTTTGTCATGTATGCAATAGTGCCATCTGCCCTTATCTTTGGTTGTCATATGTTATTCTTCAATCTTGTTCTCATAACATGTGTTGGTTGAGTGGATGTTAGATCATGTTGACTATGATCCTGAGCTACTTTAACATTTTGCCCCCTTACAGTATTAGGTTATGAGTTGTCATTGATAGGTTGCAAATCAGTTTCACATGGTACCTGCAGGTTAGTTTCAATAGTAGGAAAATATGCAGTATTCTTATATTGGCCATGAACAGAGTGTGAATGCAAGGGAGGTAAAAAATAGCAGATTCTTCTAGTGGTTGAGTGTTTGGCACATTATCCAAGGATGTAGAAAAAGTAAACATATCCTCATAAAAAATGACATCTCTTGAAATATATACTCTACCTGTTAGAATGCGTAAACACTTATACCCTATGTGTAAGTCACTGTAGCTAATACAAACACACTTCTTTGACCTAAATCAAGTCTGTGCGAATTATGGGGACGGAGGTGAGGCCAACATGCACAGCCAAAGGTTTTGATCATGGAACAATCTAATGTTGTACTAGCTAACTTTTTGAGATAAGTATAGAAATTTATCGCATGACTGGGTAATCTGTTGATGATGAAATATGTAGTAAGAAATGCATCTCCCCAAAAATGAATCCGAACTGAGGCATGAGCAAGAAGTGCTAGGCCTATCTCTAAAATATATTTATGCTTTCTTTCTGCAGCCCCATTTTGCTATTAAATGTGTGGACAAGAAACCCTATGTGAAATTTCTCTGTCCTTGAAAAAGTGTTGAGTTTTTTATACTCTCCTCCCCAGTCAGTTTGAACTGCCAAGATCTTATTGTTTAGTATTCTCTCATCCTGTTTCTAAAACTGGAGAAAAATGTTGAAAAGCATCTTATATCTGTTTTAAAAGGAAGACCAATGTAAATCTACTGTAAGCATCCATAAAACTACATAATATCATTCTCCTCCAATTGAAGTTCTAGCTGGACCCCAGACATCAGAGAATATAGGTTTAAGAGGACTTGATGCTGCATTATTTGACAATGAATAAGAAAATTGGTGAATATTTACTTGTTCACAAACATCACACACATGTTTAGTGTGACTAGAAGAACATAGAAGATTGAAGAGGCTAACAACACACTGAAATATTTGGGAAGACGCATGACCGAGACGATAATTCCAATGATCATAGAAAACCCTAGTGCTCTACAAAGGCGCCTTTGAAACCCTAGTCCCTTAATGATGATTTGCCTCGTTTCCCGATCCTTGACAAGAAAAAGGAAGGATGGAATTCAAAGAATATGTCATTATCACATACAAACTTGTGAGCTGACAAGAGATTTTTTTGACGGTTGGAACATGCAAAAAATCATTTGGGTATAGTAAATTGGATGAAGTATGAAATTTGGATTGGCCAATATGACGAATTCACATATTTGACCTGCTAGTTGTAGTAATCTGATCATTACCATGGTACTTGTCCCTGATTGAAAGTTCCTCTAAATAATTAGTGATGATTTGTTACTCCAGTATTAGCATACCATGATGGATCAACATTGTAACTTAAAGTTGATGCAATGTTAACCACATAATCATCTCTAAATTTGAAGGCTTTATCAAATCACTGCCAACACTTGATTGTGTCATGTGCTGGCTTTTTATAAATTTGATATCTCACACGAATGTTTGAGTTATTTGAGTTTCTATTTCTGTCCATGTGGGTTTGAAAATTTCTACGTCCACAGACACTATCACCACCACAGCCACCTCTATTGATGTTGCGCCCACGACCACTGCTTTTTGAGGTGTAGTTGATAGAGCGCTCTCATGTCTTGAGCCCCGATTACTAAGATTCAATGTGCATCTCATAATTGAGTAGATGCGCTAGCAGTTCACCGACTGTAACAGGCTCAATACAAGTTGAAAGTGTGCTGAAAACTGGGTCATATGACTCATCTAGTGCGGACAACACATAGGTGTATAACTCATCATTTTGGAGCGGTTGACGAACCATTGCCATTATATGGGCGAAGTTCTTCATCTTGTTGAAGTATTCAGTCATAGATTAGCCTCCTTTATTGAAGTTGGTAAGTTGAACCCGGAGTTGCATCAATCTGGCGCGTGTTGCACTTGAGAAGCTTACAACCAAAGCGATCCATACCTCGTGATAGGTGTTGTGGAGGATCACTTGAGCAAGAATGCCTTCAGATAGTGATGACAATATATCTCCAAGAATTTCTTGATATTTAATATACCACTAACTTTCAGATAGCTCCAAGAATTTCAGATAGTTATGTTCTTACTTCAACTATGCAACAAAAAATTATTTATCAGGGCAATTATGGATTTGTTATCAACAAATATCTCACTAACTTTTTTTATCATTCTCGGTCACTTCCCCGTATGACTTTTTATTTGTATAATTAACAAATTATACAAATAAAATTTTTAACTCTTGGTTCACTAGTAGTAAAAAGCACAGGGTCAATCCTCAGAGACTAAGTTCTGGAAACACGAGAGACTGACTAAAGGAAAAATAAAAGACTCAACTTCTAGGGGGTTCAAATTTGATTGTGATGTCAATAACTCAATCAGCACAATAAGTAGAAAGATCATATGACTAAATATGTAGTTCATATGACTTGACTTATGAATATGTGTTGAACATTGATGCTAATGTTAAAATTCCAATAATGAATAGAATTTAGCAAATGTATAAGCACTTATCAACCAAGACAATGTGACTAGCCATATACAATCACTCCTAATCTACAATGAAAATACCTTTTAGCCATTTATATGAGTCTATATGTCATCATGCGAAATTAGGTTGTCAACATAGATGAAAGGCATACATAGTTGATTTATTGAGATAGGGAATTCAATTTAGATATGCAGGCCCTAGCTAATCTAGAGCATATTTACCTATAAACATGCAAGTAAACTTATGTTTATTTGCCAATAGATTATTAGTATTGGTCCTAGACTTCACAATTAAACTGGCTGTGAAATAATTGCAAGGTAACATAAGTTGTCAGGCTATGCTATCAAACAACATTCATATGAATAAGCTAAGTAAACATAATATCAAAACTGGAATTTATTGAGCATAAATATCTCACAACAATGATTCACAAGTCACATCATCTGAAATACTTAAGAAAATCAACCATGTGCGGCCATATAAATGTACATAATAAGTTTAATAATGAATGCCTTACATACTGATGCTGAACTCTTATTAGTCATGTTCTCTTTTTACTCTCCACTGCTCTTCTGAAGCTTGTTGCACACGTTGTAGCGCTTGACTCTCTTAACACACAAAATAGTGAGGTAGAGACCTCCTTATATCACCATAATTATAGCTTACAACTTAAGAAATGTGGCCTGATGTATATCTGCTGGATAAATCTGACAAAGATCGGAATTAGAAGCCTCTTTTAGAAGATAGACTCAAATTTGGAGTTGAATTTGGAAACTTTCTGTCCACAGAACTTGTTGGCTCTTTTGGACTCCCTTAGAAAATTATAGATAATCTTCGTATCTTTCTATAGCCTATTAATAATCAAATAGAACATCTGGCATGAAAGTTATGCCCCTCAAAAGTTGGAACAATTCTGTTGTCTCGATTAGTAAACAATATGAGGCGAGCGCACATTTCATTGAAGCCCCGCATGATCAGCTCTTGTGCGCGGCCAATGATTACATAATCTTCTTTCCTCCTCTTTAAATGTGAATCGTGTTCTATCATTTGACGCATCATCACGCTCATGGCTAAGAACCTACCGCGCGGCTCTGCGCTTGGCAGGATATAGTCTTCTGTCCTATTTTCTGATCTTTTCCATTTTTTTCTTCAAAACTCCCTTTTTCAGCACATTTTCATATTAAGACCCAAAATAAGTCTGAAAAAAAACTAGCTCAAACCATTAAAATATACTCAATATTGGTCAAGAATCAAATGAGGTAACTATATAATGGACCGAATAAATTGGTCTCATCAATGATCTTCAAGGTTAAGAATGTGAAATCGTAATGGATAAAAACCCAGCATAAGTTTCCCCTATATTATAGTGAAGTTATCTTTATTTTTTCAGGATGAACCAATCTTAAGTGTGAAATTTTGATCACAAAAAAATGCATCCATTTATAGGCTGCATTTATTGGTGATTTAAGTCGTCCATGATCCATTTTACCATAGTTTTTGTATGCTATTTTTATTTAGGGAAAAGGTCCCAAAATTGGTACACGAAGTGAAAAGAAAGCAATTTGAGGTGAAACGAAAAAAATGAAAATGTGAAGAAGAGTCAACATATGATCGGTTGAGTTTTTTTTTTTTTTTTAATAAAACTTTTTTATTAATAAAGAGTCTATAGAACACATGGGATATTGCCTACAAGATAGGAGGACTCATGGAGTCTACATATCTGAAATGGGCTCATAAAGCCTACTAGGGGAGTGCACAACCCAAATTGTGATCCAGAGGACTTGTTGTCTGAAGACCTTCTAGCCCAATGAGCCTGCTGGGCTTAGGGTATGCAGAGAGACAATAAGGGGACTGCGTGAACAAGGATCAGTACGAGCACGTGAGGCGATACAGGAATCGAGAACCGCGCGGCTCTTGAGACACGCGGCTTTCGTGCTGCACGCCTGCCAATGCTATCAATGCAACCCAACAGTCGAGGTGCTCAAGGCGGTCAGACGCATGGGACTCGAGACGAGCGCGAGCCAGCATCTGTGAGACAGACCTGTGGCCGAGGCGACCGCATGCGACCGCGCGCGACCGAGGCGACTGATACCTGGCTGCATTCTCTGCAAATCGAGGATGTTCGACGCCGGAAAACACCCTAGATCTGAAGAAGAAATTGGGGGTACCTGTAATCGAACAACTAAACCCAAAGCGAAGCATGTACATGCATCACAGTACTCCTGCGGTATAATCGATCAGCCTTAGAAACCACAGGGGAATCACTTTGCGTTCTGCTGCAGACGAGCTCGACGGCTTACAAGGGGCCGACCAAGGTTGGTTAAGCTGAGGTGTGTCTGGGCGTGGCGAGATTTGGATGAGGTAAGATGCGCAGCAAGGCCGATAGCTCACTTCGGATCTCAGGTAGGGTCTAAATTGGCAGGGGAGCTTCTGCAGAGGAGGACGTTGCAAGTGACCGAATAGCTAGGTCGGGGGAGGCTGGCACGATGGGGCGGCTTACGAGCTCCTCGGACGAGGCGGGGCCAATCGGTTTGAGGACTGGTGGGGACAGCCGAGCCAAGATCTGAAGTTGGTGTAGGCAAAGGTCTTCTGGCTTTGAGGTGAGGGAGAAGGTCTTCAAGAAGAGGTATTTGAGGGGTGACGCCGCAGGGCAGCTACAAGGGCGGAGCCCGAACCGGGCAAGAGGCAACTGCGTCAGGCGCGCGGGCAACCAAAACAGACTACGGACGAGGATTCAGGCCTCCGCAGACTGAGACAGCTGGGCAAACGAGGCGGAGGTGCGAGCTCTTAGCCAGATTGTGTGACTGGAAGGGCTGAATGGGAGGCTGAAGGCCTGGAGTTGGCGGGACAGCAACATGTGCGGGGAGGAGGGCCTGCCCCCACCCTCCTCCTCCACCTCTGGCAAAGTTCAGCGTACAAAAGCTTGATCGGTTGAATTGAAATTCTACTTAGTCGAGTATACCTCCATCAATTGAATAGAAAAATCCTTGAAGCCCACACGACTGAGTAAAAGTAAGAAGAATTTCCTCCTTAGTCTGAGTGAGGAGCATTTAATGCATTTCACTCGGTTGAGTGACCGAAATATGAAAAAAAATCACTCGATTGAGTATACAATTAATGCACTTAAATTGGCTGAGTAATGAATTTTCTCTTGGATTCACTCAACCAAGTATAGCATTTATTGCATATACTCAATCAAGTAAAGAAAGTACATTTCATCCTAGTCGACCGTGTACCACTCACTTGGCCGAGTAAGAGTTTCCTTCATGATTTCAGTCGACCGAGTAAAGAGATATGGGAAAAAATGAATGGAGGATTCTTGGAGGAAATTATCCTCTCTTCAATGGCCACTGACTCCATTCTTTTTGTACCTAATCTCACAAGTATAAATGATGCCTTCCGCTGTATAAGAGAAAGAACCAAGGGAAATTGAAGTGAGACTCAAGGAAGGAAGAGCTAGAGCTTCTCTCTACATTTCTTTTCTTAGTATTTTCTATCTTTGTAAAAGAAATGCATGATTTATAACTAAGGCATGAGCGAATAATCCTGTTCTAATGGATCTATAAATCTCAGAGTATTGTACTTTTACTCTATCCATGTTCATTTTATAAAGTTATTTTCTTATTACTAGTGTCATATAGTCTCTTTTATTAATATTTTAGCATGTCTTATTTTAAGATTGACATGTCGTTATAATTAAGCATTGAATGTGTTTAATAGAAGAACCTAGGATCTATCACCCTCTCTGGTCATGCACTTAGCCAACAAGTATGACCTGGTTGTAGTCGATGGAAATTAATAACCAAAGGTGAGAATTATAGGTTGTCAAGAAAGTTAAGTAATATTATTATTTTATGATCATCATGTCCACTATCCTATGGTCATCGAACCAAAAAGCCACGAATTGAAATTGCCTCGATGTCTAGGATAGTTGTAGTCATCAAAGATCGGTAACCAAAAGAGAATCTGAGGTTACCGGGAAGCGATGAATGGAACCTCAACAACACGTTAACACATATTTAGGAAGTTGAGTATCTCACCTATCCTGCTAATGTTGCGGGACGTCAACATCAGGAAAGATTGTATTCACCAGCCGTGTCAGAGAAAGGCCTAGATTCATATATTAACTTAAGAAGCTTGAGTGAGATAATTTTTGTGAATAAAAATCATGGTGTATAAGTACAAGACTTTGTAGAATTGCATGTATGGAAGTATGTAATCTGAGTGAAGTAGCATTCTAGGAACGTTTCCTCTCACTGAATTCAACTCCAAATTATCCAACTTTTAATTAGAGAATTGAATATGTAGGCAGTAATAACCAAATCACTAAACTAAGATGTAGCTCCTTATGTTCGACCTGGACTTACCGAGTATGAGTTGCATTTGTCGAGTATTTGATCCCCTACCAAAAGGTGAAGACCCCTCATCCCATGTCATCTTTACAAGACTCAATTTAGACTCTTAAACATGTAAACATATATATGTGTAACAATTACAAACCACAATATTTTTATTATTTATGCAATGACCTTTTCTATAGACTATCAAGTGCATGATTTGATTGTGAAACACTGTACTTATACCAAGAATGTCATTCTAACTATGCCCTAGTCCATAATAATTATATTGGCGTGTTATGATTGTTAAAACTAAGAAGTCGATTAGTTGATGTTTAAGTTTCATAGGTCATAAGTATTAGATATCAAAATTAATGACATGGACACATACTGGAGAATATGTATTGGGTTGACCCACCTTAAGATTACTGCAAGAGTTTTTGGGTATTATCGGTATATCTTTGAGCATATGAGTATAGACCTCAAGCTGAACGGATTACTTTTTGCAATTTGTTGATTAACTTGGTTTGATGTCATCAAACGCTACCAATAACTTGAGTGCTATAAAGGTGAATTTTGAATAAAATATAATCACGGGGGAGGTGAATCAACAAGATGCAGATCTATCACTTTGTGACGAGAACAATATAATCTCAATTGTCATTTACTTTATCAGTATTAGGAGATCGAGAAACACGATTAAGTTTAAATAAGGATAATACAGCTTTCGGTTCTATGTTTATATCAAGATATTGCTTGACAATTGAGATTATTAATAACTGGTTGCATGCAAGAGACGGACAACTAGTGTCTGCCTATTGAGCCGGATATGTAGACTCATAATGTCTAAGATATTTTTTTGTTATCATGAACAACTCAATTCTTCATTCATTTTAGGAATCATAATGTTGTAATATGAACCGCTTACGATTGTTGGTCGGAGCGATCATTGTCCACGACTAACTTTTAGTAAATTTATGAAATCACTCACAATCATGAACTGAATTATTGAACTATGTTTAAACCAAATAATATGATTTAGGTCATTACACATTTTATTAAGATGAGACATAGGACCCAAAGCCCAACTTGTTTATAAATATATGGCGAGAGTTATTTGATGTAAGAATTATTCATTCTACGTAATTATATACGAGGGGACAGTTTTTACGGTGCTAGTACTTCATGATGCGCATTCAGTTTCGCTTTATTTATCTAACGTTTGATTGTTCTTATGCAAACTTTTATTCTCCCGTAAAAAACATTGATTCGACGTATATGAACAATTGGCTTGCAGCATCTCCTGAGGCAGCATCTGAGTGCAGCCTTTTGAATTCAAGTCTCAAGAAATATTAGAACAGCTGCTGCTGCTTACCTCTCATTATGCATGCTCGCACTGGCAGGCGTTAAAATTGATGTCATTCACTATGAGAGGAAGGTACTCTCTCTGTCATTTTTTACATGTTACTTAATTGAATTTTTTGTCCATTTTTAATTATCACTTAACAATTTTCAATGCGTATTTAATATTAACAACTATCTTAAAATATCAAACATTAATTATTGCTTTATCATAATCAATAAAAAAATCATTCACCACCAGTAATAATCTACCGATTTTACTTTTTGCACAAATTTTTTGAAAAAAACACCAACCACTCACTTATTAAATTTATTCAACTGCTAGCATTTGTTTCACTTTAATCTACTCAAATTAACTTAAACGACATGCATTAGAGGATTGAGAGAGTAAGTTACTAGGCCCTATGGTCCACTTATTTAAACCGAAGTTGAAAAGTTGCACGACATTAAAATCAAAACGCAGGGCTTGGGAGAAAGTACCGCTCCGTCCATTGTGTTTTAATTATTCCATTTTGATAGTGATGTTCATACTCATTTTGCGATAATTCACACACATATATAAATGTAAGGGGAAAAACACAAAAGGGGTCCTGAACTACCACCGGTTACCCAATTGCGGTCAGAACTACCATGATTTCCAAAAATGGTGCAATGAAAAAAAATTAGACTAATTTTCTATATTAAAATGTACCATTACATTCCAAACATAATATTATTATAAGATTTAGATTTGTGTGCGAAAATTACATCGTTTGGTTATCAAAATAAATTATATCATTTTGCGCACATAAAAAAAACGAAATTTTTGATAATCAAATCACATAATTTTTGCACACAAATCTAAGTCTTATAATAATATTATGTTAGGAATGTGATGATAAATTTTATTTTAGAAAATCAATCCAATTTTTTTTTCATTGCACCCTTTTTGGAAATCGTGGTAGTTTTAACCGCAATTGAGTAAGCGGTGATAGTTCCGAATCCCTTTTGAATTTTATCCGTAAATGTAAATGCGGTAGAAACACTCTTATCCATTGGGTCAACATTTTATTAGTAATTTACCTTGCTTCGAAACTCGTTCTGGGTTTTTATCCATTTTTGACTTTGAATGAGAATGACCTTTTGTTTCATGTTGTTGAGGTTCAAAGATAAACATTTTTTTTTTTTGGCAATGGCAATTACGACATCTTCTGCACTCACCTTTTGCTTTTGTTTTTCTGCTTTACTTTTTACCCAAGCATGCCTTCCAAACTAATCATTCCTTTTGAATTTTAATTCAACTAAAATAAAGAAAAAGCATACGACTAGGGTTTTATTTCTATTGTTTTCTTGTATGCTCTGACATGTCAGGCAGTATGTGAATCAAATCGTTTCTCTTTTTTAATCATGGGCGTAATTAATAATTAATCATTCAGAATTAATTAGTAATTATCAACAGAATCCTGTATTAGCATTTCCTAAGCCCAAATTATGATTAAACAAAAGCAAGCACACTTCCAGCTTTGTCTTCTCGCTTTCAGTTTGTCCCATTTTTTGATACTTCTCTTTCTGGTGCACTCTTTGTTTCTAAAGCTATTTTGAGTGAAGTATAGTGGCTGGTCCTGGGCATGTTCTTATGAAAATAGTATACTGTTTTTTTTTGTTTTGGTAAAAGGTGTGCTTTGCATTGATAAAAAAAAATTACAAAGAAAAAAAAAACAAAACTGAGTTCCCCCGGATCTAGACAAAAGAATTCAAATAATTAGCTAAAATAGTAAATGATATAAGTTAATTTTTCTAGACCAACTGTTGTTACACCTTGAAGACTTGATGATTTTGTATGGTGATTTTCTTGAAGACAAAATAGTATACTGTTATTTATTAAGCATGGTGATTTAAAAAATTTTCTTTAGAAATCACAGTTTTATTTAAATTTCATTTAGGGTGTGTTTGGTTTAGGTAAAATTTGGTGGAAAATAAAATTTAGGGGAAAGTGGATTCTTCTAAGGAATCCATCCTATTTTTCCTTGTTTGGTAAGGAGTAAAAAATGGTGAAAAAATACTAAAACATTCTTTATTTTAAAAAAAAATTCCTTCCTATTTTTTCATTTAATTTTCCTACAAACTTTTTCTAGTTTTGTCACAAATTTTTCTTCTCATTTTCCATCAAATTTTCATTTTCACCAAAATTTCCCTAAACCAAACACAGTCTTAAAGTCAAGATCACTAAATTCATTTCAGCAATATTGTGCCACATCAGCTAATGACTTCAAATATTTTTTTAATTAATTTTACTTTATTTAAAATAATATTTTTCATAATGAATTTTACAAAAATATTTAGCTTAAATTAGTTTTTTTATTTTTAAACTAGAAGTTTTTTTTAAGGGTAAGATTTTCATTTCGACAGAAAAGAATCAAAACCCATAGGATAAGCTGAGGGAACAATCCAACATTGTACAGCAGGTATCAAAAAAAATCCAAGCAATAGTCTGAGCATCTCTAAAACGTACATATTACATCTGTTTGGGTTCAAAAAAAAATTATAACCGTTTAGTGGCACCTTTATTTCTATGAACTTAAATGATTTTAACTGAGAGTTGAAATTATCTATTTTGTTTGGGTTGTTTGCACACTATCAATCATAATTATCAAAATCGGACCGGAAGCTGAATCGGTCAGGGTTCCGGTTCTCGGTTTTTCGGTTGAACCGTGGTTCAAACTGGTTTGACCGTCGGTCCATTTAAATGTAATTATTACTAAATATCAAATTTACTTTGATAGTTATCCTAAAAATAACAAAATATTTTGATGGTCTATTGGTTATAGCTTCCGTATGGAAACCCAAAGGGTTAGGTTCGAATCTCAACTCAATCATTTTAATAAAATAAATTTTTGGTTATTAATGATATGTAATTAAGCCATCAATTACACTAAACCGGTTCAACCGGACCGATCCGGTTCATCAATTTTGTAAACAACCGTCCGGTTTATCCGGTTTTTTCCAGTTCAGTATGCACCCCGGTATTAATTTCAAATCAGACCGGTACCAGGTCCGGTCCGGTTCTGATAACCGTTTAGGTTAATTTTTTCCGTATGAGTTGTTTTCTTTGTATCACATGAACCAGATTTTTTGGTTCTTTTGAATAAATTATAATGGGATCGACCCTTTTCTTAAAAAAAATCTTCTAGAATATTATTTCTTCATCTAATCCACTCATAACACTGTTTGATTTTTAATTGCGGGTTACATTTTTGCACTTTGCATCAATCAGATCTTTTAATCTCAGTCCACCTTCTTCTTTCTCCTAATCCAACTCAAGTTCGAAGTCCACTTTCAATCAACTTATAAATCTGGATCCTAATCAAATGTTTTGAAGATATTATTAGAAGAATTTAACAATTCATCAATATCTTTCTTGCTAAGTTTAGTGATAGTGCGTATTTTTTACCCTATATATCTGTCAATGTTATGTTTCAGGGATCAGTTGCAGTCAAATAATTTCGATAAGTACCGAGTCGAACCAAGAGGAGCACAAGGCTTGCTAGGCGCACATAACTTAATTCATATCTATTTAATTCTAGGCGAATGGGTAGAATTTGTTGGAAAATTAATTAATAGCTAATTAAATTGAAAACAACGACACAGAGGTATAATCGAACAGAGAAGATAAGCATCCTAAGATCTACTTCACCTAAATTGCATGCAAACTCTCATGTTATTTTGAAGCTCAAATAATCATCCAATTCATGCAATTTCAATAATACGGTATAATCACCCAATAATTTATTGCGAGTTCAACTTCCGGGTATCCCTACACAGCAAATTATTGACTATAATTGATCTCGTATTATGTTATTTCCCGATTCCGATCTTCGTAGCTCATAAATACTAGTCAAATGGTGATGATACTAATATCTTCTAAACATGCAGCCAAGTCGCAGGATAAACAAAATACTCAATATTCTCAGGCCAACTTCCGATTCTGGTTTTCGGTTGACTAGGAATATTGACTACAACTAAACAGAATATCCAACCCAACCCGATTCCGGTCTACGTGGATTGAAATACTCTAGCTAGAGGATAGCAAATTTAATCTTAAATTTAATTCTTCTAGCATACATAATTTAACTCTAAATTACTACACATGTCAATTCCTAAGCCAGTGGGTGTTAGATCAATAAGACAATCAACCATACACATGACATGCATATACGTCATTCAAAAAGCATGAACAATAATGGTGAAAATATTTAATTGAAAAACATGAATTTGAGTTTACAATAACTTAGGATCCGTATGATCCTAGGATAGGGACGACTACTCACTATGCATAATTGAAATAACAATCATAAAGTAATTATGAAAATAAAAAAAAGAAAGGTAGAGGAAAACTTAGCCTCTTGAAGCTCCAACTCTGGACGGAATTCGTCCATCTGGCCGTTCTGGCAGGAAGATGTGGTGTGGTGTCAGGCTTATTAGGGTTTGAGCTCAAGTCTCTTATTTATAACTAATATTTCACCTTGTAATTATCTTGTAATTTGAACTGTCTTCAAAAAGAATTCTGTTGCCAAAAGGGGTCCAACAGGCAAGATTTTCTAATCTGCCTTTTCTGGCCCGACACATGCTGGCCCGGTCTGGCTCGCGTCAGATAAATGCTCGGCACGGTCTGGCTCGGGTCAAACTTTTGCTCGGTCAACTCTGGTCAACTAACTTTTTGAAATTGCACTTTAATCCCTGAAGTTCCACCAATTGACAGGTCAGCCCCAAACTTTTAGAAATTACAGTTCAGCGCCTCAAGTTTTGCTTATAATTTAGCCCCGTAACTTCCAAAAAATATAGATAGGCCCCTGAAGTTTCCTTTTATTGCAGACCGGCCCCTGACGTTTGGGCGTTTTGTAAATCAACCCTTTAAGTTGTTTTTTCTCCAATTTTGATCCAATTTGCATCCTTTTCATGCTTTTCCTGTTCTAAGGCCACTTTTCTTCATATTTATCCTATAAGAGACAAAATCAACTATAAATCACCCATAATCACTCAGAAATGACTCAAATATAACAAATATAAGTACCTAAAATAGGGTAAATTATTGCCTTATCAAAATACTCCACACTTAAAATTTGTTCGTCCCGAACAATATAGCATAATAGTATGAGAGCGCAATGAATGGAATGATATGCAATGAAAAATATTTTTATTCATTCTCATTCATAAAAACTGTTCTTCATTGTTGGCTAAATTAAAATTTCTCCTAAAAAAATAAAAATAAAATCCTAACTCATTTTCATAGGAATCACGGGTGCATTAGCATATACATCAAGTCTTTAAACCCCTAGGTGCCCCCAGTGGACGAATTATAGTCTCGTGAGGGTTTTCATAGACCGGATAACCCACAAATCCAAAACTTTTCCAAAAATTTAATCTCTAGCATGAATATTCATATAAGACCGCAATATCATAATGAAATCACAACTCGGAAATTAAGAACAGGTCACTAAAGTCAAGCACTTCACATTGTGAAACAAGCCATCATAATTCATACTCATAAAGATTTCAATACAACAGTCTCAATGACCAGTCAAATTTCAGTCAAGAACATAAATCACACATATAAATTTCCAATCAATCGTCCAGTCACACAAAACTTTCCCGCCAACCGCCTATGCTAGCAAAGGGCTAGTCTACGGGCTTATGGTTCAAAGGTCGTTTCCAATTTTCAAGATCAAGTCTAGTTCCGTAAGGAAAGAGGAGGTTGGCAAAGGAATTTTATCAAAAATATAACCAAAAATCAAATCATGATTTCGTGCAAGCACTAAGGTCATTCCCTAATCTCAATGCAGCATAGCCAATAAAAGTGCATGATGTGTAAAAATAGGATCCTTACATAATAACACGGTCAAGTCTAAGTGTGGATTCTAGCTTTGGCTTTTGGCCATTCAATTTTTTTTCTCCAAAACTTTGGCCTTCTCTCTTTTTTTCTAAGCCTTCGGCTTTTTTTTAAGAGAGTTTAGGAATGTAATGGTAAATTTTATTTTAGAAAATCAATTTTTTTTTCATCGCACCCTTTTAGAAATCGTGGTAGTTCTGACCGTAATTAGGTAAGTGATGGTAGTTTAGAGACTCTTTTGGGTTTTATCCCTAAATTTTATCATTTCATTAAGTCTATAGTACTTAAATTGAATAATTAAAAAGTTCATTACTGTAATTGAAGAATTAAAAAGTTCAATACTTAATTTAAAAATGAATGATGATTTGTGGTATATTTTTGTAGTTTGTCCTAAAAAATTTCATACTGAATTTAAAAATGTGGGAGAATTAAATATATGTTTTTTTTTGAAAAAACTCAAAAAGGACCCTGAACTACCACCGCTTACCTAATTGCGATCAGAATATTACGTCATTTAGTTATCAAAAGACGTCATCTTCTTTATGTGCGCAAAATGATATAATTTATTTTGATAACTAAATGACGTTTTCATACACAAATCTAAATCTTACAATACTATTAGTTTAGTAATGTAATAATAAATTTTATTTTAGAAAAGCATTCCAATTTTTTTTTATCACACCAATTTTGACCGTGATCAGATAAGTGGTGATAGTTTAGTGACTTTTCAATTTTATTTTGAGTTTAGTGCCCCTTCAAGTTATATATATAGCACTCACAACATATAGTCCCACTCCCGCTCCCACATCCATTTATTCCCCAAACCATGACAGCAAGCAGCCCCTCCCCAAGATTCTATGAGTCTGATTACGACAGCAGCTGCTCCTCCTCTGCCGCCACCACCATACCTGACTCCACCCGCACCTCCATCTCAATATCTTCCACCGTCGACACCGCTAATTCAAAGCCTCACAAGGCCAACCAGGCAGGATGGGAGGCAATGAAGCGCCTCCGCAGCCAGAAAGGCGGCCACCTCAGCCTCGACCACTTCAAGCTGCTCCGCCGCGTCGGCGGCGGTGACATTGGGAACGTCTACTTGTGCCAGATGAGGGGGATGACGCCACCTTGCTCCTACGCCATGAAGGTTGTGGACAGGGAGGCCCTTGCCATCAGAAACAAGCTCCACAGGGCTGAGACCGAGAGGGACATCTTGGGCATGCTCGATCACCCATTTCTCCCCACCTTGTATGCCCATTTTGACGCTTCCCATTACTCATGCTTAGTCATGGAGTTCTGCCCCGGCGGCGACTTGCACGCTGCTCGCCAACGACAGCCCAGCAAGCGCTTCACCATTCCAGCTGCCAAGTACCGAATTCATTTTTCTACAAGTTACTTACTCTATACCCACTTCACATACACATTCTGAAAATGGTCTGTCTGTCTGCGTAGGTTTTATGCGGCGGAAGCGTTGTTGGCCTTGGAGTATCTACACATGATGGGCATAGTTTACAGAGACCTGAAGCCGGAAAATGTCCTTGTTCGAGAAGATGGCCACATCATGCTCTCAGATTTCGACCTCTCCCTCAAATGTGATGTCGTTCCGAAGGTGGTGCGGTCGCCAGCAGCCCAAGAAACCAAGCAGGGACTTGGCGGCGGTAATAGTTGCTACACTATGCCATCCTGTGCTATCACGCCCATGCAGCCTGTTCTGGCTTGCCTGTTTCCATCTTCACTTGTTCGGAAAAAGAGAACAACCACAACAATCACAATCAGACCTGCTGCTGGATTAAGCCTCCAAGAACTAGTGGCGGAGCCGGTCACCGCACGGTCCAAGTCATTCGTCGGGACACATGAGTACTTAGCTCCCGAAGTGATTTCCGGCCAAGGCCATGGGAGCGCGGTGGACTGGTGGACGCTAGGAGTGTTTCTGTACGAGATGATATATGGGAGAACACCGTTCAAAGGGGAGACGAATGAGAAGACATTAATCAACATCATGAAGCAGCCGCTGGCATTTCCAAGAATGGGGTTCAGCAGCAGCAAGGAGTTTGAGGAGATGGTCAAAGTTCAAGATCTGATAAGCCGCCTTCTTGTGAAAAATCCGAAGAAGAGGATTGGGTGCACAAAGGGGTCCGTCGAGATCAAGAAACATGAGTTTTTCAAGGGTGTGAATTGGGCTTTGATTAGATCAGTAAGGCCACCTGAGGTACCACCACCACCTTCAAGCGGCGGCAACCATAATAATAATAATAAGAAGAAGATGATGATGATGAGTCATCCAAGCAGGAGCATGATTGTACCGCTAAAATTGAGCAAGCAGGAACGAGAGGCCCCATTTCAGATCCCACCAGCAGCTACACCTCGTCCTCAGCATCATTTTGATTTGTTCTAATCATTCACCAACTTACTTTCATGTTTGATCGACCATGTAGATAGAGTGAGTTTTCACTATATGATACATATCTTAGTACTAAGTAAGTGACTACTTGATCCTGGTTTGTTATGCAACGGGAGATCCATTTTCATCTACTGATTTGCAAACCTTGTCTTTCAAGTTAGATTACCTACCATGTCCATCTCATCATTCACTGCTGATGGAAACCAAATTAATTAATACGATCATATACTTAGGCTGTGTTTGGTTTATAGAAAATTTGATGGAAAATTAGAAAGAATTCTTTGTTTGGTTTAGAGAAAATTAGAAATAGAAAACTAAATAGAAAGTTTGATGAAAAATATGATGAAAATTAGTGGAAATTAAAAAATATTTTATTACTTTCTACAAAATTTTCTACTTCAAATCAAACCAAAGTAAAACAAGATGAATTTTTGAGGTCTTCTAACTTTCCTCAAAACAAACACAGCCTTAAAGTATAGGTGTTAAAGTGGAGATGCGTATATACTGAGTGGATTGTGTGGGGGTGTGGATGTGATGAGTAAGGTCACAGTTGAGTCATGTGGGAACAATTATGAACCATCACCATCTTTTGTTTCTTTTTATTTCCTGCTTAGCTTTATGTGAGATTTCAATATGCTATTCTTCTCCCCCACAAGCTAAGCAATTAACAAAAACAATTTAAACCAACACTGCAATCGTATTTAGTTCCAGTTTCACGCCTTTTCATGCAACCGAACACAGAGTCATTATAACCAAGGGTTTCCTTCCGGTTAGGATTTGGATCTGGTGCTGTACGGATTGCTGCAAACACGTAAACGACGCCGTTTTATCAATTGAAACCTCACAATCACGTCCCTCTCCCATTTTATTAATTTTGCAAAATTCTCTCTCCGATCATCTGAGATCCGACCCATCAGTTACAAAATCATACCTCCAATCTCTCCAATTCTTATCCAATCTGACTCATCAGCAAGTGTGTGAAGTCAATTTCAAATCCAGTTGTGAAGACAAAATCAAAACTTTTACTGATTGAAGCTTATATTGTGCGAGTCAAGACTATTGTAGGACGACGTGCTTGATCGGGTGATTTGTTTGAGCGACTGTAGATGTTGAGAAGTTAGACAGTAACAGAATCTTCAATCACTTGTTGTACGGATACTATTAGCGCCAGTAGAGAGGTTTTGTGGAGAGAAGGGAGAGACACGTGATCGTGGGGTTTTAATTAATAGAACATGTCTTTTCATGCTCGCAGCAATCCGCTGCGCAGCACCAGATCCGAATCTCAAATATATTTCTCTGGATCATTTACTTTTTCTCATTATTAAGGTTGTGTTTGATTTAGCATTAATTTGAAGGAGAATAAATTTTTTGGAAAAATGAAATAAAATTCTTTGTTGTAAAATATTATTATTAAAAAGTTTTTAATATTTTTTACAAAATTTTCCACCTCTAATCAAATAAGAATAAATTAGAATAAATTTTATTGGAAATTTACTTTCTCTCAAACATTCCTCAAATCAAACATGAAACTTCTCAATGATATACACCAAGCATTGATATTATATGTAACATACCAAATTGATAAACTCTACTGTGTAAGATATCTAAAATGAATGACACAAGATTAATAGTTTAGCAGGCGTCAATTATCGGGCGTTGTTTTGGTTAGATGCTGGCTTGTCGTGGCTCCTTACAGCGCCCGCTCGACTTATATGGGGCCTTGTGCAATTCTTATTGAGCTTTTTCATGATCAAAATTAAAAGTTTGGGGCGTAAACATCAGACCAAATTTGAGAGCTTATAAATAAGACTAAAATTTAATATACTACAAGAAAACAAAAAAAAACTCTGTTTTCCTGTCAGAAATTTGGGTGAGAAATTAGTCGCGGGCAACTCCCGGCCGATTTCTCGGCAAAACAAATTGACTAGAACAGCGCTCATGGCGAAACCGTCATTGTAGGGTTATCCTACGCAAATAAATTTATATATGGTCTCACTAGTAAGCAATAATTTAAGGTCGAATCACAAAGACAGAGTTCCTGCATGTTAATAAGTTAACAATTTGAACAGATAAAAAAGACTCAAAATACTAAGAGTTTTGATTGAAAAGATTGATAATCTCAATCTGCACACGAAGTCAAAATGATGTGAGATAAGCATGTAGTTCAGGTGACTTTTGACTTGTGAGATTGTTGATCATTGATGTTAAAGATGAAATCATATTTATGAATTGAATTCAGTAAACATATATGCACTTATCATCTATAATCATGTGATTGCAATTACTTTTACTCTATATTCATCATACTCTTAAGTCAATGATATGAAACCAGTATGTCTAACATGCCTTAAGTAGATTGTCAGCCTAATAACAAGACATACACACTTGAACTACAGTGTTAGAAAATTCAATCTAAGTCATTAGCTCAAGCAAAACTTAGAGTATGTTTACTAGTTTACCTTATATGCTACTTGTTAGATTGATATTTAATCATGCCTTCACAATTAAATTAACGCCTAGAAATTAGGCAACAATGCACAACATTTATTAAGTTTTATCATACAACTACGCAATCAATATGAATTAAGTGGAATAAACATATCATCATATACAGAATTAATCTAAGTTTTACAACACCTGGACGACACAAGAGATTTGGCCACTAAAGGCCATAAAAGTATATATCAATAAAAAGATATGAACAATCCTTACTGTCTGACTCAGATCTATCATAGGATGAGATCTCTTGCTGCTCTCCACTGCTCCCTTGAAGATCATCGCGTCACTGATTAGAAACAACATCCGAAGAACGCTTCTACACCACCGTGTATGCTATTGTTGAAGATCAAAGATTAACCCATCTTGAACTTTATTTATATAGGCACGACTTAGCTTAGAGTTGAGGCTATGAAATATTATTCATCTCTTATGTATATCTTCAGCAGATTATGATCAAAGTTGGACTTATCAGCTTATAAAAATCAGAATTGGATTCGAACTTCAAAATAGGAAGCATATCTACCTAGAGAGTCTGTCGGCTCTTTTAACATATATCTACTGAAAGCTAAGCTCTAACTCTTTATAAAAACTTATAAATAATTATTTAAGTTACCATAGCCTCTTGAAATGTATGAATCAGACATCTGACGTGAAACTTACGCCCGTTGATACTTGAAAGGATTTTACAGATCGGATTTGGAAACGTCATTTACCGTGTTCATCTGTCATTTAAGTGCAGTGCACAGCTATCGCACGCGGTTAATGACCACATCATCTTCTTTCTTCTTCTTTTTTTCATGACACGTGTCATCCCACCACTACGTCCAAAATGACTTTAGGTAACACTCTTAAAAATGTTGCATAAGGCCCTTTTTATCGATCCCTAAATTTTAGGAAATAAAATGGAAATTCACCTTTGCTAGGCGCCGCTTGTTCTCTAAGGCAACAATTTTTCGATCAAAGGCAATAGTCCATCCGTGACGACATGAAGGAGGCTAAGACAACGATTTTTTTAAGCAATAGTTTTTTTTTTTTTTTTAAGCAATAGTTGCGAGCCATTGCTCTAGAAATTGAATCTATTGGTATTCTAAGATTTTTTTTTTCTGTTGTCGCAGCACCCAAAATCAAAGGAAGTCCGGATCACTGTTTACGACAACAAACTTGCGCTACATTTGTCATGCATATAATATGCTAGTTTACTGCTTTTTTGTTGCATTGTACTCCATATATATACAGGTTCTTGCTAATGCAATTATTCATTGTGTGATATCCATTTCTTCTACGATTTCTCTTTTGAATATCTTCTACCGCATGTAGTTTTGGTTTGTGATATAACTTGGGATGATTTAGCCGTTTGGGCTATTTCTTTCAAGTTTGGATTTTTGAAGTTTACAAGGGTGATACAGACAACAAGATGCATTACTTAACTATTTATGGAGACCTTAGAGTATGAAAGAAAACTTAGAGAATATGTTTATAATTTGTATTGGTCTTATATACGGTGCTACTTAATGGAATGATCATCAAGCAAGAATTTAACCCTGAACTCCTACTGCCTCAATCGTCTCCTTCCTTGCCTCATCTCTTCTACTCCTCTCCTCCATTCTTCAATCTTGTTCTATTTCCTGTGCAAATTATCAGTCACAAAAGGTTGGTTCTCATCATTTGGTTCTCTCATTAAGAACAAATAACAGGATGCAGACTAACCCTAATCTCTCAATCGGATGGAATTCAATCAATCAGACGTTGATTGAGATGCAACAAAGTCAAAAGCAGTTCCAGGAGTGGTTCCATGAGGAACGACTAGCTAATATACAAAAAATGAGGGAGATTCACAAAAAATTGGATGACGGATTTACCAAACCAATTAACTCCCTTTGAAGATCCGGACTCGGTGGAGACCAGTGACATCCAAACTGATAAAGTGACTCTGAAATAACTATTGAAGAGGATATCGTGGAGGAAAATGAGGAACTTCAGACTGTGGATATTTCAGCTTTGAGCGAAACAGGGAACTCCAGACTAAGGAGAATGTGAGCTCTGTGCAAAGCGAGCCCACTGATTCTCAAATTTCACTAGATGAGGGCAAGATTATGCTGACAAAGCTAAATGTAAGTGGTAATCTACTTAACAGCTCTATTTGGATTACTTCAACTAATGATGCATATCCGGATTTCTGCCTATTGCTTCCTATCCATGGTTCCAAAACCCTAGAATTGTTGGTGTGTAAATGTCTCAGTGAACTTGTCTTCTAAATATAGTGAGAAAATACTAGAAAATTTTTACACATCAGCTGTTTGCGTAAATGCTCTAGTAAATATGTCTTCTCAGTTTGCTGCTTCTTTGAGTCTGAGCTGCACTGGTTAATACTTTGCTAAGTTTCAAAGTGCTGATTCTACACTATCTTGGTCAAATAAGCCTCCTCCCCAACCACCTGACCCTGATCACCAAGATGATTTTGATATAATATCGTGGCAAGCTTATGTCTCGGCTAGCCAATTATTTTTTGACACACGTGGTTTTACTTTCGAAAAATGGAGATGTGAGGGCAACAAGAACAAGCTATCTCTAATGGAAGTTCGCAAACATAAGTTCACACTATTTGATAGACAGTTTTTAGTGAACAAGTATGTGTCTCTTGAGAATGAAGGGGACGGGGTGATTTACCTACCGAGGAAGCTGTATGGAAGAAGAACGAAATTAAATTGCAGTAACAACTACCTCAAGCAGATCAGAAGCCAATTGTTTGGAGAGTTTGTTGGAAACTAAACAAGATATTTAATTAAACATTGTACATCCTAGCATGACTCGTCACGAGAAAGTTTCATCTGGTCATGATCTTCGGGATGGACGAGAATCTTTCCACTTCACATTGCAGAAAGGGATCCAGATTCATGGTGGACAAATGGTTGATGTAGATTTGACCCATCTCATTGTAATTTTTGCACGAAAAGCCATCACTAACTTTGATCGAAGACTTGCATTGTTGGCTTCACAAGGTAAGAAACTATCAACTTCTAGTTTGAAGAGCAACTATGCTACCCTTTGTTATGATCTACCAAACTCTCTATGATCATGTTCGTGGGATAACAACAATTCACATCATGGGAACGTTGGACTAATGAATGGCATGATGTGAATGTTTGACTCTGCTGGGCTTGTGGAATTAATTAGGGGGCTTACTAGCAACCCAATTCATGCATTACACATTCAAGAGGATAGACTTCTGGTGTCAGCAGTGTCCTTGCTGCGTCCTTAGTTGGATTGTCTACAACAAATTTTGGCAATGCTGATGAAAGACCATATCTGAATCCTGGCTCTCAAGATCAAGGAGTATGTATATCCCTAACTTACTGCCCTGGAATTAATGAAGCGGTTGCTTCATTTCGCCCTAGAGTTGTTGGATACGATTTTTATATTTATAGGTGATTTTACATTCCAAATTGGATTTGGCATATATTTTTTACATTAAAGATAGAGAAAATAAGGAAAATTTTTCTGTAGAAAAATCTTAAACGGATTTTAAAATGGTATACCAAGGTTTAATATTTTTTATTCAATTTTGAAAACTATAGAAAATTAGAAATTTTAGATTAATTAAAATAACAGTAAATTAAACTTGTACATAAAATCAGATAATTTTATCCTTACAATTAGTTTCATCAATATAATTAAATATTAAAGTCCTAACATGTAATCATATTACAGTTTTTGCATATTGTTGCTAATGCAACTGAAATTCGAACTACGATTTGTGCAAATTACTACGGCTTGGGAAAAAATTCTATAATATTTTCCTAATGTAATTATAAGAGAGACTTAATATATTAACGTTGCTAGCAATTGAAAATGATCACTTTTAGAAAGTTGTGTATAAAGATTTGATTGAAAACTTTGTTTCAAAAAACTCGAGAAAATCATATTATTTAAATTGGATTTTTGTGTAACCACTACATATATATATATTGTACAAATTGAGTTTTTTTATTTTTACAATTTCAGTTTTACAAGTGTATTTAATGCTACGTCCATATCCACTTCCATTCGGGTAATTGTCAGGAAGCTAACTTTTTATTTTCTAATAAATAAAAGGGATAAAACCCAAAAGGGGCCCTGAACTATCACCGCTTACCCAATTGCGGTCAGAACTACCACGATTTCCAAAAAAGGTGCGATGAAAAAAAAATTGACTGATTTTCTAAAATAAAATTTACCATTACATTCCTTACCTAATATAATTATAAGACTTAGATTTGTGTGCAAAAATTACGTCGTTTGGTTATCAAAATAAATTATATCGTTTTGCGCAAATAAAGAAAACGACGTCTTTTGATAACCAAATGACGTAATTTTCGCACACAAATTTAAGTCTTATACTAATATTATGTTTGGAATGTAATGGTAAATTTTAATTTAGAAAATCAGTCCAATTTTTTTTTCATCGCACCCTTTTTGGAAATCATGGTAGTTCTGACCGTAATTGGGTAAGCGGTGATAGTTGAGAGCCCTTTTTGAATTTTTCCCCTAAATAAAATAGAGATCACCATCATTTTTTCATAAATTTAATATTATTAAATTCAAAAATTTAGATATCCTTTTTTTCTTTTACACAAGGCTTCCAAATTGCCGGGCCCCTGTTGGTTAAGGTAGCACCACTCCAACCAAGTTCAAATGGAGTTTACCATATAGGATTTTGGATTGAATTAATGGGTACTGCATAGGTTCATATGGCACTTGAAACCCATCTCGCAACGCTCAGAGCCCGCCCCATATTTTGTTCAGCTTGTTACAGAGTCAATAATAATGGGTGGGTTGAAACTATAACAAAGCGACAAATCTGACCTGAAATGAAATTATAGAACCTGAGGCAAATAATCAGAAAAAGAACAAACAGCAGGACTAAACGGATTGGGGCATAACAAAGGAATAATAGTTGGTGTTTTGGTAGGCATGGAGCAAGGAACACAAATAGAATATCACAAATACTGTCTGGCTTAGATTGTTTGGAGTATGCTTTTGGTCACTGATTTCAGGAATGAAATCCATCCAATTACTTTAGGAATAATTTTGAACATAAAGTCATATTAAATACGTCACTAACTTGAGGTTAAGAAACTCAAATAGACACACGGAAGGATAAATGCTTGTTCTTCCTATATTATACACCTTCAAGTAACTTACATTTATATTCAACATTCAAAAATGGCGGGTCTGATGATCCGCTCGAAAAATATTTTTATTTATATTTATATGTTATTTTAGTTACGATGTCAAAAATTATTATAATAAATTCTCTAGAAAATACAATTATCCCTCTAAAATTAAAAATGTATAATAAATATATTTTTTCTATGTGATTATTTTATAATTAAACCCCTTTAACATCTTTCCTTGATCCGCTACACATTAACGAAGCAAGTCATTTAACACTTGTCAATTACTTCCCACTTAAGCCTTTGCCTTGGTCAACAAAAAAAAAAAGAAAGGAAAAGTATGAATATGTGCCAAATTCTTTGCTGTTACCATCACATTCTTATGTTTCTATGGTTGCTTAATGGTAACCACAAGACAGGTCGCAGTCTACTGAATACAACAATTAGAGGATTTTTTTATTTGCCATCGAGATTATGTATGTTATAGGATTTACGGGATACAAGTGACAAGTCAGATAAGGAGTTGGCGAAATTACATCATTTTACTCTTTTTTTTCTTCAAATTAGGGTCGTTGGTCTTAACTCTCCTCAAGCTTTAAAGTCCGAACAATCAAAATTCTAAACCCAAAAGTACGAAAATCATAAACTTTGAAGTGTTCGGAAATCCCATAAACTTTAAGGTGTTATTCTGTAAAATTAAGAGTTGAATGTTGAATGCTATATGAGAATCCGATTTGTCAAATCACTGGTCAGACCACATCTGATTAGTGAATCATTTACTTTCACTTGGTAAATCACTTTAGACCACATCTATTACAGATTGCTGAATGATTTACAAGTTGTTTATAAGTTGAAATTTTTATTAGTTTTTAAATATATACAAAAATATAATCGAAATTACTGTTCAAAAAAAATTATTTATTACTACCAAGCATGAGTGAAATAAAAAACAAAATTACAAAATAAATTACGAGTTTGTATCAGTATAAATTGCTAAATGATAAATTTACAACCCCGTCGCGCTGGTTATTCATAAATTGTCGATTTTCTATATTTTAATAAGGACCTTGTGCTCCATTATCACATTCATGTTCTGCCTATCTTTCCTCATTAATAATAATATCTGGTTGTTCAAACTGGTCAGATAACCATCACCAATATTTTACATTCTCGGATAGTTGTGAATTGCAACACGCTATAATAATATCTCGTCGTGCATTAAGGTCAAATGGGGTCATTCGTTTCAAGATAGTAAATCGCTCTTTAAGAACGTCGTAGGCATGCTCGATTATATTTCAAAGTTGAGCATGTACATGGTTGAATTTTTCCTCCTTCGGAATGGCACGTCTATGATAAAAATCTCTCAACCAATATTTCACACCACGATATGGGAGTCATAAAGCACCTGGTGTGTGTGTATGCGGCATCACATAAATCTTACTTTTTTGTTACAAGAAATATAAGTGCATCAGAAGAAAATTTTCCATGCAGATGAATTTAAATGATAACAATTCTTTACCTTGATGTGGAAATGAAAAATTAATATTAAGATCTTAAGCAACTGCATGCAGAACTCTAAAGTCATGTGATATACCTTCCCATCCAGTCCAAACATACGTAAAAATCATATTAAAATCACATAGGCCTAATACATTTCGATAACATTCTCCTCTTCCTCTTGCTCGATAGATAACTTGTTTATCACTTAGTGTGTGTTTGGTAAGGCGCATAACCATCCGTATTGGAATATTATTAATACCACCTTTTGAGGTGGATTTATTTATCCCGATGAAAAACAAGAACAGAATTAAGTTAATATTCCAATTATATCCATACTCTACATTCACGACATTAAATCAAATTTCAAGCTTGCAGCAACGGCGTGATCTATCTTTTGAAAGAAGTATTGAATCAGGAAAATCGTAAAAGCTAAACAAGAATTACCTATTATACTTGTTGCTGATCAGTCACTCGGACACTCGGACGTAAATTATTGTGTTGTAAGTCAAGAAAACCCAAGGCCATGCTAAATGCACAAAAAATCGGCAACTATTGAAAGAAACACAGTTAACCGAGTCGTGCTTTTTATTTCACAAAAAATGGTGCTTAGATACCTCAATCTGTCAACTTCTCTATTTTTAAATTCTGATACAAGGGCTCACGCCACCTTAAGCACCCAGTTTCCTCAGGACAAGAATCGGCTAACACGGACATTAATAACAAATTAGGCATGAAAATTGACTATAATGCCACTTGAATTCCCGTAGATGCTACTCCAACACACAAAACAAAGAAAAAGTGTAAAAAAAACCATAAAAGACACCAAAAAAACACACACAAAAATCTGAGAGGGGATCCTTCCTCCAAACTCAGATTGCTCCACTAACCCCTGCTCCAAAATTCTCCATTGAAACAAGATCATCTTTTAAAACCAAACATATAGTACTATTAGCTGCTAGAAATACCTCTTCGATCCCTAAGAATCTCACCTTAATTGATTCCTCATAGCATCGCTAATTAAATAACTCAGATAAAAAATAATAAAGATAAAACTCAAAAAGACTTCTGAGCTATCACCACTTACCTAATTGCGGTCCGAACTACCACGATTTTCAAGAAGAGTGTGATGAAGAAAAAATAGACTGGTTTTCTAAAATAAAATTTACCATTATATTCCAAAACTAATATTATTAAAAGACTTAGATTTGTGTGAGAAAATTAAGTTGTTTAGTTATTAATATCTTTTTACGCACATAAAGAAAATGACGTCTTTTCATGCTCAATTATCAATAATTCTCAACAAATTTAATAAGATTAATTATATTAAAGTGTTCAAACAAACAGATCTTAAGCATCATTCAAAATCAGTATAATTTTTTTCTATCGCACCCTTTTTGAAAATTGTGATAGTTCGGACCACAACTGGGTATGTGGTGGTGGTTCAGGTCCATTTTAGGGGTTTTTGGCAATCAAGACATCAAACACAAATTTGATTGAAGAAATTGAAAACTAGTGATAGACACTTCCACTAAAATAAGAGAAATTAATCGAACTGTAGTTGCTGGAAGACCTCCAATTTAAAGTTAAAAAAAATCAATTGAAATCTAACCTTAACTACGATTGGAAAAACTTCGTCGCACAATAGGAATTGGCAGTAGAGACCGTCATTAACCCTCATTGCTAGAAGGTGGCCGTCAGATAATTGGAATATGCTCCCAATCGACGACCGACGTTGCTAGAATGTCAGATTCGACTGTCACAGGAAGGAGAGAGTTGATTTGGAGTGGAAGCTGCTGTTAGGTTTCAACTATTATTTGATGTTTTAAGTTGTTGGGTGCCTCTGACCAAATAAGAGGTAATTAAGGAGGAATGATTATACTTTACCAAAAAATCATTCAGTATAAAAACAAATGGTTGGTTCACTTAATGGTTAATTTATTAAGAGACCACCTCTTAATAGACTCATTAAGTGTCACAAAACAAGGCTTAAAACCATAAAATTAGATCATTTTACCTTTGTATTTTATATTCTTTTTCATGTTTGATTTTTATCTACAGATTTATTTAATTAATTTTTATAATCTTTTTACTCCTATCTTTCCAAATTCCTACTAAACTCAAAACTCTTAGTTTTTTTTCCACATTCAAATATCTTTTCCTTCCAAATACTTTCTTTTTCATTTTTTTCAAACTCGGGAACAAAGCCTTATAGTCGCCAAAAATATGAAGTATTTGATTTACATGCACATTGATAAAAAAAATTTTGTATAATCGGAAAACTCCTTGGGAGCTAAAATTTTAAATGAATGATTAGGTAAAGGTTTCCACATAACT
>NQLW01000054.1:667675-682112 GCA_002312845.1 Kalanchoe fedtschenkoi
GTCAACAAAAAAAAAGAAAGGAAAAGTATGAATATGTGCCAAATTCTTTGCTGTTACCATCCCATTCTTATGTATCTATGGTTGCTTAATGGTAACCACAAGACAGGTCGCAGTCTACTGAATACAACAATTAGAGGATTTTTTTATTTGCCATCGAGATTATGTATGTTATAGGATTACGGGATACAAGTAACAAGTCAGATAAGGAGTTGGCGAAATGACATCATTTTACTCTTTTTTTTCTTCAAATTAGGGTCGTTGGTCTTAACTCTCCTCAAGCTTTAAAGTCCGAACAATCAAAATTCTAAACCCCAAAGTACGAAAATCATAAACTTTGAAGTGTTCGGAAATCCCATAAACTCTAAGGTGTTATTCTGTAAAATTAAGAGTTGAATGTTGAATGCTATATGAGAATCCGATTTGTCAAATCACTGGTCAGACCACATCTGATTACTGAATCATTTACTTTCATTTGGTAAATTACTTTAGACCACATCTATTACAGATTGCTGAATGATTTACAAGTTGTTTATAAGTTGAAATTTTTATTATTTTTTAAATATATACAAAAATATAATCGAAATTACTGTTCAAAAAAAATTATTTATTACTACCAAGCATGAGTGAAATAAAAAACAAAATTACAAAATAAATTACGAGTTTGTATCAGTATAAATTGCTAAATGATAAATTTACAACCTCGTCGCGCTGGTTATTCATAAATTGTCGATTTTCTGTATTTTAATAAGGACCTTGTGCTCCATTATCACATTCATGTTCTGCCTATCTTTCCTAATCAATAATAATATCTGGTTGTTCAAACTGGTCAGATAACTCATCGCCAATATTTTACATTCTCGGATAGTTGTGAATTGCAACACGCAATAATAATATCTCGTCGTGCATTAAGGTCAAATGGGGTCATTCGTTTCAAGATAGTAAATCGCTCTTTAAGAACGTCGTATAGGCATGCTCGATTATATTTCAAAGTTGAGCATGTGCATGGTTGAATTTTTCCTCATTTGGAATGGCACGTCTATGATAAAAATCTCTCATTTTACCATTACATTTCTGACCTAATATTATTACAAGACTTAGATTTGTGTGCGAAAATTATGTCGTTTGGTTATCAAAATAAATTATATCATTTTACGCACATAAAGAAAACGACGTCTTTTGATAACCAAATGAATTAATTTTTGCACACAAATTTAAGTCTTGTAATAATATTAGGTTTGGAATGTAATGGTAAATTTTAATTTAGAAAATCAGTCCAATTTTTTTTTCATTGCACCCTTTTTGGAAATCATGGTAGTTCTGACCGCAATTGGGTAAGCAGTGGTAGTTCAGGGCCCCTTTTGGGTTTTTTCCCTAAAGAAAATGACGTCTTTTCATACTCAATCATCAATAATTCTCAACAAATTTAATAAGATTAATTATATTTAGGTGTTCAAACAAACAGATCTTAAGCATCATTCAAAATCAGTATAATTTTTTTTTCTATCGCACCCTTTTTGAAAATTGTGTTAGTTCGGACCACAACTGGGTACGCGGTGGTAGTTCAAGGCCCATTTTAGGGGGGTTTTGGCAATCAAGACATCAAACACAAATTTGATTGAATAAATTGAAAACTAGTGATAGACACTTCCACTAAAATAAGAGAAATTAATCGAACTATAGTTGCTGGAAGACCCCCAATTTAAAGTTAAAAAAAAACAATTGAAATCTAACCTTAACTACGATTGGAAAAACTTCGTTGGACTATAAGAATTGGCAGTAGAGGCCGTCATTAACCCTCATTGCTAGAAGGTGGCCGTCAGATCATTGGAATCTGCTCCAGTCGACGACCGAAGTTGCTAGAATGTCAAATTCGATTGGCACTGGAAGGAGAGAGTTGATTTAAAGCGGAAGCTGCTGTTAGGTTTCAACTATTATCTGATTTTTTAAGTTGTTGGATGCCTCTGACCAAATAAGAGGTAAAATTAAGGAGGAATGATTATACTTTACCAAAAAATCATTCAGTATAAAAACAAATGGTTGGTTCACTTAATGGTTAATTTATTAAGAGACCACCTCTTAATAGACTCATTACGTGTAACAAAATAAGGCCAAAAACCATAAAATTAGATCATTTTACCTTTTGTATTTTGTATTCTTTTTCATGTTTGATTTTTATCTACAGAGTTATTTAATTAATTTTTACAATCTTTTTACTCCTATCTTTCCAAATTCCTCCTAAACACAAAACTCTTAGTTTTGTTTCCACACTCAAATATCTTTTCCTTCCAAATACTTTCTTTTTCATTTCCTCCAAACTCAGGAACAAAGCCTTATAGTCGCCAAAAATATGAAGTATTTGATTTACTTGCACAATGATAAAAAAAATTGGTATAATCGGAAAACTCCTTGGGAGCTAAAATTTTAAATGAATGATTAGGTAAAGATTTGCGCACAACTCTGAAATTTTTGAAACATGTGGTACATTATGAAAGTAAAAGAAGTTTGATAAGCATAAGAAATTAAAATCAATGCACAATTAATATGTTGATGTGAGGAGAGAGAGTATAAAGTAACTCATGGTTGCTTCGTGAGGATCCATTTATGAGCATTACCTAATATTTTGTGCATATCAAGTAGTATTTTCAATTGATGGGTACTCTGATTTAAAAATGTGTGGTTTTATTGCATATTCGGTATATTAATACCAGTTCAACCCAATATCAATAATAAAAAATGAAAATTTTCTAACAAAATTAGAAAAAAAATAAAAAAATATTAGTTTGATAGGAAAAAATCAATTAAAAAATCAAATTAATAAATTCACAAATTTATATTTTATATTCATTAAATTAGTTATGTTCATCAGATGTATATCTATATTTAACAAGTGGATATCTACGTTCACCGAATGAAAATTTTCATAAGTCGGAAACTTATGTTCATCATAAGTATATTTAAGTTGCTCATCTGATGAACATAGCAGATCATCTGATGAACATACCAACACTGATGAATATAACATCATTTGATGAATAGCAGTATTTAATGAATATATCATCTCATCTGATGAACATAGCAACCTATCTATTGAACATAGTAGCATTTGATGAACATAGCATCTCATTTAATAAACATATCAGCTCATCTGATGATCAAAGCAGCGCATGTCATAAATATAAACTCATTAGACGAACACATCAGCATTTGATGAATGTACCAGCTCAGCTGATAAATATAATAGCATTTGGTAAACATAATAGGTCATTTGATGAACCTAGCAGCTCATCTGATGAAAATAATGCATTTGATGAATAACAGCTCATTTAATGTAACAAAGTAGCTCATCCAATAAATATAATAACTCATCTAATGAATATAATAGCATTTGATGAACATAGCAGCAACTGATGGACATATCAACTCATCTGATAAATATATCAGCTCATCTTATGAATATAGCAGCATTTGATAAACATAGAAGGTCATCTGATGAACACAGCAACTCATCTGATGAAAACAACGCATTTGATGAACATAGCAACTCATGTAATGAACAAAGTAGCTCATCTAATGAACATAACAGCTCATCAAATGAACATAGCAGCAACTGATGAACATATCAACTCATCTGATGAATGTATCAGCTCATCTTATAAATATAGCAACATTTGATACACATAGTCGGTCATTTGATGAACATAGCAACTCATCTTATGAATAAAACAACTCATGTAATGAATTTAACATTTCATCTAATAAACATAATAACATCTGATGAATATAGTTGCTCATTTTATGAACATAGCAGCCTATAATTAACATAGTAATTTAGCTGGTGAATGTAACAGCAGCTAAAAAGTATATCACTTTTGATGAAAATAGTAGCTCATCTGAACATAACACATCTGCTGAAGATGATAGCATCTAATGAATGTAACACCTCATCTGATGAACATGTGATCCCTAAGAATTATTAGTTTTGTGATGAATGAAAATGCACGCCTATTGAATAAATATCAACATTTAATGAATAAAAATGTATAACTAATGAGTATAAAATAGAAATATATTAATTTAATTTTCTTATTTGAATTATTTTGAATCAGAATAATATGTTTTGAAGTTTTCTGATTTTTTTCTATTTCTGATTTTTTTTCTATTATTTATTTATTTATTTATTTAATTTTTACTCTTCTTATGGGTTGGACTGGAATTAATAATTAGACATAGCGTGTTCTCTATACACTCAAAAATTGCGGAAAGCAACTAGGTAGCTATGGTTGTTGGATATGGTCGTGTTTACACTTCGCAATACTAAATGTCTCCCAGCAGCTTGTTCATAACTTGTTTCTGTAATTTATTGAATTTTTTTATCGTTTTCTTCTAATGGATTGCTTATGGTTTTGTAAAATCAAAAAAGAAAAAAAAATTGTCATATTTGGTGAGGTGTATGATATTGACGAATGGTGGGTGTGGTGGTGCCACGTGAATCATGACGAGAGGGGACGACCAAATTCTTGTTTGAAAACTGGTCAGATCTCTCACTGCATTTAATTCTATTATTACGTTATATATACAGAGATAAACATCAACAGAAAGCGGCTGTGCCTGTGCCTGTAAGTAGCAGCAATTTTGTTCATGAACAAGGTTGTTGCACGACACAGGAGAAACACCGCAGCTTGAGACGAAAATGGGAGCATTGTGGGACGAAGCTGGACCTGACTCGGACCTCCCCCACTCGCCTATGGTCGTGGATACAACTCTCTCTTTGCCTCACATCACGCCTCATATCATGTTCGTTCAAGAAATCTATCTATCTATGCTATTGCTATGCCCAAGAAAATATGTTGAGAGGACATGAAACTCGCCACTTACTTTCATACCCATCATGTCTTGTTTCTTTGTTGTCGGCTGAAAATATCAATTTACTTGTCTTGTTACTCAAGAAATCATATGATGATATATACTGTCTTGAAGTCTGTCTTATTGCCTTCTTGTGACTATGCATAATATCTTCTTTGTACAGAGAGTTATGTAAGGACTTGTTCAGAAAATGGTTGGACTTGGATCACTCCAACTTCTCCGTCCAAACACTCTCCGGTGGCATCACCAATCTCTGTGCGTACAATCATTTCATTCTCAACTCTTTTTGAATTCTTACTCCATGAAAATTTGGTGGGATAAAAATTATCTGATAAACAGAACACAAAACACGTTTTTTATTTTCCTTCCATCCTTAAAATTTCCTAGAACCAAACAGGGGTTTGTTTTTCAGGTGGCGACATACATTTATTTACTGTTCCTAATCAAGCAATCTGCTACTTTCACTAGCTGAAGGCTAACCAGTGGCCCTTTGTGTGTCCAAGTGTAGTGCTAAAGGTATCCATCAGGGAAGATAATGGAGCTTCTGAATGCTTTACTGTCAGGTTATATGGTCCCAGCACTGAATATGTCATCAACCGTGAACGTGAATTGATGGTACAAAGTTTTCACTAATTAGATTCCATGTCCACACCTCACTTTCTCTACAGGGGTCTCTCCTCCACTACCCACCTCACGTGCCAATGTCAATAAAAAATGCTTTACTTCACAGTTATATTCTAGCTGGTAACACATCTCTTCACTCCTATTTAGGCCATAAAGTACCTCTCCGCTGCAGGATTCGGGGCCAAACTGCTAGGGGTTTTTGGAAATGGGATGGTGCAATCTTTTATTAATGCGCGCACATTAACAGTACAAGGTATGGTGGCAATAACTTGATACAGCTTACTGAGTTCAGTCAGTTATGGAGGTTCACCATTGAGAAATTTCGCAATTGTCAGCCACGTCTTATCATGTAGTTTGATGTTTGCAGATATGAGAGATCCAAAATTGGCTGCTCAAATCGCAAAGCAACTGAATAAATTTCATCAAGTCCAGATACCAGGCTCCAAGGAACCACAACTGTGGAATGATATGGCCAAATTCATCGACAAAGGTTCTCTTTCTCTATCTTCATAACCAATCAGTCTCTTACTCAGCTGATTCTAATACCAACTAGTTTGCTCTCCAGCGTCTGTTCTATCATTTGACGATGCTGAGAAGCAGAAAAAATACGAGACCATCTCATTTGTGGAAATTCATAATGAAATTTATAAGCTGAAGGTGCACTTTCCTTTTTGTTTCTGTTTTTTATTTGCTTTATGTAGCTGGTCTTGTTTGGCAAATCTCATCTGTGTCACTCAGTGATCAAATTTCTAAACTGGATACATATATAACCGGGGTTCCACTGAGAACCGTAAATCATGTGAGAACTGAAAACTCAAGGCAAAAATGGCGTTTTGTTGTGTTTTGTGGACGCGTTTTGTGTCTTGTGTGTTGACACTATTTTTGCCTTGAGTTCTCAGTTCACATATGATTTGCGATTCTCAACCGAACTTCCATCTATATTTACCTTTGTTTCCAAGGCCTAATTAAATTACAAATGCAACAGGAACTGACCAGCCATTTTTGCAGTCCTGTGGTGTTTGCCCATAACGACCTGCTTTGCGGAAACATAATGGTGAATGAAGAAGAAGGTATCAACATTTACAAATGAAGTTGGCCATCGTTGTATTTAACCCTCGTCTGTATCTCTATCTTTATTAGTTTGTGTTTGGTTCAAGCTTATGTACTCGATGAGACGAGCTAAAAGCTGACAATGTTGTCAATGAGGCATGTCCATGTTGAACTTGCAGAGAAGCTCTACTTGATAGATTTTGAGTACGGATCATACAACTACAGAGGCTTTGACATTGGGAATCACTTCAATGAATATGCAGGCTATGAATGTGATTACAGTTTGTATGTCACCCTCTCAATGAATTAATTAGTCTCTTAAATATAATTAATGCATCATCAGCTGCTAAAAGGCACATGGACAGGTACCCCACAAAGGATCAACAATATCACTTCATCAGAAACTACCTGAACCCGGATGGCCAGAAAGAGGTACTAAATTCTGCTCTATTCGATTTCGCTCCTCCTACCTTCTGTCAGCTCTAGAAAACTGACTGACATATGGGACTGCAGGTCTGTGACGCAGAAATTGAAGCGCTATATGTTGAAAGCAGCACTTATATGTTGGCATCACACCTTTACTGGGCTCTGTGGGCGCTAATTCAGGTCAGGTCACACCATTACACCTTGCACTACCTGCTAACACACATGAATTAAGTTACTGACTGACTCTGCATACTTTTCGTTGAAGGCTAAAATGTCTTCGATAAATTTTGATTATCTTGGGTACTTCTTCTTGAGATACAATCAGTACAAGATGAAGAGCAAGGAATGCTTACAACAGACTTAGCTCTCTGCATCTGGACACTCGGATTGATTCCACACTCCCTGCTAAAAACGCAACTCCTTAGATTAACTTCTTTGTACGCTTGTATAATAGCTGAAAAACTTTTCCATTGTACTTTTTGCACTTTCAGTACCGTAACTGCTGTGATGACAAATTTACCAGTTTTTTTCAGAATGATCAATTATTACATTAGCTTATGTGAACATATCTAATCATACAAAAACCTGAACTAAACTATTGGATTTTAGTTTTTGTAGGATATAATGAAATCAGAGTGCAAATTATTGGAACATATTTACAATATTATACTAATTAGGCGGACGCAATTACTTGGTTTTATTAAATATTCATGGGATATATAATTTAAAGTAATGATGTCGAAAGCAGTGGTATGCTAAATTAAGTAGTTTTGAGTGTGAGATGGTTAGAAAGTAATGAAGAGGAGAGAATGCTGATGGCTGGCGGGAGAAGGTATCATTTTTTCACCCTTGGTGAGACAATACTTCTAACTTCTGTTGCTGCATTATCTTTCAGTTCTTGTTGAAATAAATTTCAAATAAAGAACAAAAAATGAAACAAGATTCCCTCAAACTATCGACATATACCACAAAAGAGTAATGACTGAACCATGCAAACACTTTATCTGATGATTGAATCTGATGGTTGAAGTTAAACTCAAGCATATCGAACAACTTTATTCTTCTTCTTTTGAATAATGGCATATGATCGACATATACTAGATAGATTAGTTGTGTGCGAATAATTTTATATCTTTATCATTATTCATTTTACTTGCTCTATTCAGCGGTGCCATGTAGCACCACATCATATGAGTGTTATAGCTAGTGTTCTCCAATTGTTTTTAGGAGAAAAAGAGAGAAAATGGAAGAAAATGAACTGAGAAAAGTTGTTCTTAGGTTTTTTTGAGGAGATATTTGAGAGATTGGAACTCCCATTTTCTTTTCTCCTAATTTGGGGGAGATTCAGCGGAGGTGAGGAAGAAACGAGTAGAAAAACTCATTTACCCCCAATTTACCGCCATTCCACTTAATCTCAAAGCATTCACTAAACGTATGATATTTTTTCTTTATCCAAATCCTTCTTGAACTAAGGATAGCTAACTTTTTTCTCTCATTCTCCTTCTTTAATCTCCCCCCTTTTTTTTTCTCTTTCATATACTTTATCCTCATTTCTCTTCAAACTCAAGAACAAAGGCTAAAATTCAGGGTTCGGCTTAAACATTTATCTACCTCACAAAAGTATCTGAGAGTAGATGTGTAAATTTCGATTACGAGTTGAATTTGAGTTGAGTTGTTGCTAACTCCTATTCATTTGTAACAATTTGACTCAAGTAACCCAATTCAAATTCAAAACTCAATTCATATTCAAAATTCTTAATTTGAGTTGAATTTTGATCACATGTGTTTCGAGAGTAAAGAAATTTTACAAGCATAGAAACACACTTATAATTGGATTGAATTCACTTCTATATCAACCCAAATTCATTTTAACCAACTCAAATAAAACCTACCCCCAAGTGAACCAAAATAAACCTAACTGAATCCAAACTAGTTATTTGGATTGGTATTGTATCTGAAAGAGATCAGACAGAGGAAGGAAGAGTATCAAGTTTCTACCATCCCAATTCGCTTTCCGAATATGCCCCCGTCTATTCCTCATCATCTGTATAATGCGACGCCGTTTTAATCAACTCCGCTGGTAGACTTTGGTGGGCAGTAATGTCATCGACCCTGCCTGGAACACAATACATGGGACGAAACGGATTGATGAGGATCAAATAGGAATGGCCAACGCTCTGCTCTCCGCTCACGCTTCGTCTTATCTTCTTCGTCCGCATAGTAACAAAATGCGCCACCACTTCATTTACTCTCCTCCGTTTTCAGTTACGTCCATTGTTGTTAGATAGACTGACCCAGGAGAGAGCTCCGAATTTGAGCAGGTCGACAAGTCAGTGAGCTTGCGAGGAACTCCCCATATTACAGGAGGCAAGAAAGAGAAGCTAAAAAGCAAGTTAGCATCGTCATACATGGACGACGTGCCTCCACCATCGTCTCCGCGGTGTGTAGTTTTTCCTCTTTACCTGCTCATGCCTGCCTGCCTGGATCACATATGTTTTTGACTTGAATCTTTTTGTAGTTCGGATTCAGGAAAGCCAACAAGCTAACTGAAAGACAGACTCTCATTCCCGATCCGGACTACAGGATTCCTGTTGTGCTACTTGGTAGGTGCTGCTCTATTTTTGAAATTGGCTTCCTGTCTTGTGAATTCGTTATAATATTTATTGTAAATTACTCCCTCCGTCTTCTATTACATGTCGTTTAAGGTTAATTTGAGTAGATTAAGGTGAAGTTAATGCTAGCGGTAGAACAAATTTAATGAATTAGTGGTTGATATTTTTTAAAAAAAAATTGTGCAAAAAGTAAAAGTGATATATGATTACAGGTGATGAATGAATTTTTTATTGATTATGATAAAGAAGTGATTAATGTTTGATATTTTAAGGTAGTTGTTGATATTAAATATACATTGAAAATTGTTAAGTGATAAGTAAAAGTGGACAAAAAGATCGGTTAAGTGACATGTAAAAGAGGATAGAGGGAGTAAGCTATCTGCATAGATGTTTTTAGAGAGCACACTTCTGCTAAGATGGATCTGCGGCTAGCTGTTTCTTTTCCTTGTATAATTCTTATGTAGCACACTTCTGCTCGTGGGTGGAGTCCGAAACTCGTAATCACCACACCGCTGCTGGTGAGATATGTATAAATGTCTTTTGACAGGTATAGCTGGTGGTCTGGCTTACACTGACAATATCGGACCAGCAGTACCTATTGGCATTTTGGGATTATTTCTATTGATCCAGGTATCTTACAATTTGGTAACCACATTTGCCATTCTCTTCGTTAAAAATCTCATCCTGTTATCATCTGCTGCGTTTTTATCTTGGCTGAATAAAATGTGTGCTTGAAACCCTTTCTGGATACCATTTGTCATGTTTGTTCATTTCCAGTTTTTGCTACTGACTCTCTGTAAATGGGCTTGCAGACAACTAGAGTTAGATTTGTCTTTGATGATGAAGCCCTGGTTAGTCATCGTCTTTCTTCCTGAACAAAATCTTCAACTATAGCTGTCAACAACTTTTTGAAAGAAATCCCTGTTTTTATGAAATATAATATACCAGTTTTGGCTGCAGGAAGTAAAGATTGGCGATAAACTTGAGGATTCCGGTGAAAATGCATTTGTGGGCGGAAAAAACCGTTGGAAGTGAGTGTAGCTGCCGTCTCCTATAATTAATGTTTCCAATACAAATACTGTTTAATTGTCATTAGTTACTCCATTCTGTAATCGGCAGATACTCAACCTTTGTGAATTGGGAATTTTGGTGGCCGAATTTCCCAGTATTAGTATACTTTAAGGAGACCCAGACAAAGCCTGACGGACAAATCCACTTTTTCCCTGTCTTATTTGTAAGTGAAGCATCAATAATACTTGTCTTTCATCTAGATGCCACTCAAACACATAAACTGAGCATAACAAACTGACTGCTTACCTGATGCTGTTCAAGGAGGAGAGTTTGACATTCTTGCCTAACAGTACGATTATTAATCCTACTGGCTTGTGATTGTGAAGCTTTGTGACTGATGAATTCTTTGATGGTTTAGAATGGGAGGCAACTTTACGAGGCCATGGTCGAGCGCCTAGGCCCTTCTGAAACAAGTGGACCAAAGTAGCAGTACGTTTCTATCTACACTTACACTTATCAAGTCAAGATATACTTTGAGTGAAACTAAACAGATTCGATAGGGACATCTTTATATGATCTTTGACTTAATTGCATATTAGGTTCTGGCAGCAATCTTATAAAATGAAGAGCTGCAACTTTGAGCATGTGGTTGTCTGCCAGTTAGAATTATTCAACCCCTTCCCCGTCCAAGATACCAGGAACATGTTTGGAGTCCACAATATGAAAATATTTCTCTTACAGGTTGTAATGCAGACTGTCAAGTTTCTTTGCTTGTTCACATAATTACAAGTTTTTCCTCAAGAATTCATTACATCATTCTCATGTTCACTATCCTTGTCTTGAACATGGTAAAGGAGACATTTTTCTAGTATCTACCATGTAACTTCACATCACGAAGTTATTCATATGAGTGAGACTGCAAGGAGAAAACTCTCATGGCCAAGTCACTATAATATGAAATTGTTATGCGCAAGAATTTAGTAGAAAAGGAAGGATTGAGAAGTGAGGTTGAAGAGAAGAGTTGTAGAGAAAGGAAGACAATCAGAGTAGGAGAGGTAGAGATGACGATGAGAAACTAGGGTTTATTCATTGCTTCATTACTTGTCTTCGTCTTAGTTCGAGTACAAATTATAAATAAACCAAATTGCTAAAATTACATTACGATCCTACTACTTTAGTGGGCCTTTAATCTCATATTCTCGGCTGATTTTGGGAACGGCCTCTCGAACGTTGAGGCAAAGTTTTGCGCGGCATTGCATGGCATCCGGTTACCACGGACAACGGCTTGGATAATTCTTTGCTCCAGTCCAAACTCGAAGACCCTGACTAACTCGTTAATGTGGTCCTTGGTGGCTCAATGGTTTTGTGCTTACACAATAAGGAATCGCTCTTAGACTTGATGCCTGTCCTACTTTATTTAGTAGGATTTCTGAACCGCTTTGTTTTTTGTCGCTCTATTGAGCAAATCTTGTATGCTCTTCGGACTCGTTGAGCTTGAGCCAGGCATAAAGCAATTTTCGAAAATGTTGTGTGGATGAGAATAAAGCAACCTGTCTGGCTGACTGTAACAGCCCCGATTCCTTACTGTCGATATTGTCCTAAAAAAGCTAAGTATCTCCCACCCATCCGTTGTGAGATGTAAGACTAACCCCCTCATATTCATACATACACAACAATATATAAAAACTCCACGCACACTCGTTTATCTTTACATGAATATTTCAACACGTAACAGCGCGAGGGACAGCAAAATGGCAACACAAACTCCAACCTCAACCACCCATCCGACAACATTAACTCGCCATTTTGTCATGTTCTATATAACTGCAGCATTCACAGTGACGCCACGGCACAAGTTGTAGCCAAACCAGACGCCGTTTGGCAGAAAAGTATTGTAGTAAAAAGTAGTGGGCCTCCTGTTGGGTCCGGTGATCAGCACGCTCTCCGGTTTCCATCCATCAGGTCCGGAGCGCAGCAGGTACTGGTAACAGATGTCGTACGTGCACGCTCCATTGATCTGAAATGTGTCGGTGGAACACCTCTCAAACGTCCTCGAACCCGGATCGTCCAGTCTAGCCGCATAAACCTGACATTTCACCCGCGTTTAAATCTACCGCGTGGGGGAGGAGGTATGATTACAAAGAGTATTTTACTACCTCGTTGCCATATTGGTCGCCAAAGGCGAGGCTGACTCTGTCTCGGGTGTAAGACGGGGAGGAGCAGCTGGTCTTGATTACAACTGTGTAAACACAGTTTCCCGCAGTCTGGCAGATGAGGATTTATGCAGTTAAAAATAATGTGATAACTTTTGAGAAGAATGATGAAGATGGATGGTGGCGGTAGACGCACCTGCTGATTGAGATTGGATTTGATTTGGAAGGATCTGGGGATGTGGGGCGCTCCTGTTGCTGTAGGAGGCACTGCTGAATATGAGTAGTCGAGAAGACTCATGAGCCACAGAAAGGAGAGAGTCTTGATCGTCATTTTGAGGCGCAGTTGACTCTCCTGTTCTCTGCCTGCTGCCTGCCCTGCCGGTGGACGAAGAAATATATACGCCCAAAATCACTCGTGCATTTATTAAATAGTCATTGCTTCTACCCTCTTCCTCCCCTAATAAAGTTCTTTAAAGTTAAAAACTTTATTGATACTAATTGTTGATTAATTTTATTGATACTAATTGCGAAGATATTAATACTAATTATTAATTAATTTTAATTAGGGAAAAAATTCGAATAGTACTCTGAACTATCATCACTTACTCAATAACGGTTCGTACTACCATGATTTTTAAAAAGGGTGCGATGAAAAATAAATTTTGCCGTCACGCTCCTAAACTAATATTATCACAAGAATCAAATTCGTGTGTGGAAATTACGTCGTTTGGTTATCAAAATAAATAATATTGTTTTCCACACATAAATAAAATGACGTCTTTCCATACCCTATCATTCATAATGCTCAAGAAATTTAATAAGATCAATTATATTTAAGAAATTAAACAAATTGATTTTAAGCATCAACTAGAATAAGTCTAGTTTGTTTCATCGCACCCTTTTTGAAAATCGTGATACTTTGGACCGTAATTGGGTAAGTGTTGGTAGTTCAGAGCCCATTTTGAGATTTTCTCTTTTAATTATTATGTATTTAAGGTATGCTATAAAATTTTATGTAAAATGTGGTGTATTGTTATTGGTGTAGAAGGAATTTTTATTGATTTTAATAATGAATTAATAAATTTTTTACCTTTTAAGGTTTGTGATGATATTAAATGTGCATTGAAATCATTTTTATTTTTTTTAGAAAGGAAATTTATAAAAGGGGATCAAAAAGCTTGATCTAGGGTGATACAAAACCAACAGCTTGAGGAGAGTTGACACCCAACCCTAAAGCCAACAACCGAGAAACAAAAACAACTAGCTGCAATAAGCCATATGACTGACATCCAATCGTAGAGAATTCCGAACAGACAGAGGAAAATGTGATATCCTAGTAGACGTGACTGATCCGAACTCATTAACAAAATGCGCCAGATGATCAGCAACACCATTAGCCTCCATAGGAACATGCACCATAACAGCGCCCCCTATAATATCTTGAATCCTTCATAAAGTATAAATACACTTCCATGGACAAGAAGATCTTCCTAAAAAAGCATCCACAAAAGCGGTGAGTCAGACTGAACCATTGAAACCACGAGCGAATTAGAGGCCGTCATCCGAAAGCCATCCAAAACGACTCGGAATTCCGCCTCCGCATTCAAGATCAAAGCCTCATAGTCAACCTAAAAAAGAAACTTGGGAGATCCTGAAACATCTCGAATGATCCCACCTGGTGTCCCTCCATCAACAGTC